>VXBU01003365.1:88773-121370 GCA_013400315.1 Bombycilla garrulus | reverse complement strand
AAAAAAAAAAAAAAAAAAAAAAAAAAAAAAAAAACCAAAAAAAGCCCATGAAAAAACCCACAGCACCATTAAAAAAAATGCAAACAAAAAAAAAAGGAAAGAAACTTCTGTGTTGTTTCTGCCTAATTTGGCTAATGTTGTCCTCATGATGTATATCAGATCTGTGTGGAGAGAGCAAAATTCAATCATTCCTCAGGCAACTGGGTTGGTCTGTTGTTTCATTGATTTATCAATCCATAATGCTGGAAAGAGCAGGGAAAATGGGATTATAATCAAATAACCTTGTTCCTTATAAATAACAGTGTTAATTAGCATTTTAATTGTGGGACTTGTGCACTGTGGATGGCATGGTATATTGTTCTCAGCAGCACAGCCCTTTTATTTTGAAGTGCCCAATAATTTAACATTAAATTTAATGACTTGCTCTTCTCATTATGCTTATTAATATATGAAAAAAAAAATAACAAAAAACCAAAAGATATGGATAACTCAGGGAAAAACATATTTTTTGTTCTTGTAGAACAGCAAGCTTTTGTACATTTGACATACACACTAATAAAAACCAGGAAATGTTCTGGTCTTCAGGTGAAACATACTGTCCTCCTCCTTTACCTGAAAGTCCTGTGCTTTTCCAGGGAGGGCCTAATTCATGTCTCAAAAATCTCCTCTCAGAATTCTGACTCCAATCAAATAGTCAAAATAAATTTGTTCAATGTACCCATCCCTTAAGTTATGCATCTGGATACAGCATTTCATGTGAGGATCTATACTGAGAAATTACCAAACAGAACTCAGCAAAAAATCATCCAAAAGCGTGGATGGGGATTTCTGTTTGGTTGCTTTGGTTATTTTTCAATTATTATTTTTCCCCATCTTATGAGATCTTACAATAGAAATGCAAAGAATATAGAAAAAAGGGCAGAATGTATTCTCCCAGTAATGGAGAATATGTTGCTGACAGAAGGTTGGGGTCATTTCCAGAAAAGTGTCTAATTATCTACAAGGTAAATTCTAAAGCTATTATCAAATAATAACATATCCAAATCCATTGAACTTAGCTGGCTTTGGTGTATAAGGGTCCTGCTTCCATTCATTGAGGTGTATCTGTCCCAGCCTAAGTGTTGGCACATATTTCAAGTAATGTTAAGAGCACTCCCTTCCCAAAATAATTACAGTCAAGTGAATCTACAAAAACTATGAATGATGAAGATAAATAGAGGGAAACCTTGCCCCACCTTGATTGCAGTGAACTTCACTGTACTGACCCCATACTAACAGCTATGGGATAAGTTTGTGAAAGAGAGGTAATTGGAATTCATGGGGGCTCTTAGACCATTGAATGGTTCAGTAACCCTGGCATTAATTTATAAATTGTTTTTGCTTTCAAAATACCATGCACAGAAGACTATTCAAATAGCTTAGGGAATACAGCTGCCTTTACCTTCACTTTTATTTAAAAAGATCTGACCTTGCTGGGTTGAGAACCTGCCATTAATGTCAGTAAAGATCTATCTGAGCAGGGACAACAAGGATAAAACCTGTTATATAATTGTAAGACAACAAATATGCTAATATTTCTCTGAAAATAAATTTCCATTAGACTGTAGCAATCTTTTCAGTCACTTTCTTTAGGCTGAGCAATAAGAAACTAATTTCTTATTAGAATCTTAAAGAAAATATATTTTGCAGGTACTTACATGTTACAGCCAGAAATTAAAGGAGAAAACAAACATATATGGAAAAGCACTCATTTGAATAAACAAAGGTTTGGGAAAAACACCAAGGAAGTTGTCAATCCATGTCAGGGGCACCATCCCTGGAAACTTTGTTTAGTTAACAAAAAGTCTCTATCCATTACTGAAAAAAAAACATAGAATAATATAATTTAGGGAATAAAAGCAGAATGGAGATATAAACTGGAAAGAACTTCTGTGGGTCATCTTGTATCACAAGTCAGCTTTGTTTCACACATAGTTACATTCAGTTTTAGGACAGGGTACTTGAGGCCCTGTCCAGTCAAGACTTATATCGCAAGATTTCCATACTGGCTTTATGAAAAAAGTAATTTTCTGTATCTTTGACCACTGCATTCACCATCATTCTGAGCTTTGGCCTAATTTCTTTAGTTTTTCTTTGCTGCCAATGTCTTTATAGGCGTCCTTCTTGTGGTCTCTCACACTCCATACCAAATCTAACTTCACCCCTTCACAACTGGATGAAGTTTCTGTGTTCCTCTTACACATCTCAGATTTCATCTTCTGTGAATTTTGCCTTTACATCTCAACCCAGTCAGGAGGTCCTGGTGCAGCCTACCTTCTGCTACTCCTACTCAACTTTCACGTATCAGAATGGCCCCTTTCTGTGCACTTATGAGGGTGTCCAGGAAGATCAGACAGGTTTCCTGTGTCCTTTCACCCTGCAGAGAGATTCCCATAGGATTTCAACAACTGTTTCTCTGGAAAACCTTCAGGTCTTCTAAATTGGGATAGTAATTCTATTTGCCTACCTCATTTCTCTCATGATCTTAGATTCATCCACCTTCCTGTAGTTGACACGGCTGTAGCTGATGCTGCTAACCAGCAGAAATATTTTCTCACTCATCTCATTGTTTCTGTATCAAGAAACTGTAATTAGTACAAACCAGATATTTACCATCTTGCTTACACCCAAACATTTTGTCCTTCAGTCAAATGTCAAAATGGTGATGTGATAATCATGAAACTTACACTGGTAGTTGAAAAACAACTTCCTCCTCTTTCTGGAGGTACTTGTCAATATATCACTGACACCAGTATGTCCTCTAGTTTGAAGTCATAAGCCTTGGATCAACTCACAGCCTTTTACTAGGACAAAGATCCATGCATTCCAAAGCAAAGATAGCTTTCCTGTGTAAGAAATAACCCCCACTTCCCAGGTTCTCTGCCACCTGTTTCCATCAATGGCAGAGCTTCACTTATTTGATCTCTATTATCTTGTCTTTCTGGAAGCTGTTCTTTCCCAGCTGTCACCAAGGCACTATGCCCTTTATCTAAGTACACATCTGCAGTGGGAAAAGGCCTTCTCATTTAGCCAGAACTGACAATTTCTATACCTCACATAGATGTTGGCCAATTCTCTTTCTATGCAATCTTCTGGAAGTTCATCAGCTGCAAATTAATGTAAATGTTCTGTATGTAATCAATAACTTAAAATAGGAAGTAAATGTAATTTGAATTCTAATTTCAAGTTTTAGGGCATTAAAAAAAGGAATCAAAAATCATCAAATCCACAAAAAGCAAAAGACTTTGGGAAAGCTTCTTGAATCATAGGAATATATGCACAGGATGCTATCTCATAGTACCACATGTACACTGGTTACGAGGTTATTTAAAAAGAGAGGTCAGTGGATTGCATTTCATTTCTGAAATAGTGAAATTAATATACATGTTATATATGGAAGTAGAAATAAGCTTCTCATTAGATGATAGTGCAGAGTATTCATAGATGAACACTAATTGAAATAGATATAAATAATTTTATGGTACATAATAAACATTGCAAAATGTTGCAGGAAAATTCCCATCCCTAAAAGCAATTCTGTGTTTCTTGGACATATGACTGAAGGAACATGGCCCTTTGGAGGAAAGGAAGACGAGATTGAAAAGAAAGAAGGTTTGCTTTGTCAAAATATTTAGCTTGAGAAATGTACCAATTTGGCTAGATTTTCAATCTTATTAATTTTGTTTGGAATTAAAACACTGCTGTTATGTATCGAGTCACAAGTGCCTAGTCACAAAGGAACTCCTAACCTAGAGGCTAGTAAGTGCAAAGACAAATACCGATCATTTTCTGATATACATGATTGGAGGATGATCTACATAACCATCTTCATAATGAAAGATTGAGAGAGTGATATAAGATTCAAATTTAAATTTTACTTTATTTTTTTGCTTCATTCTTAAGAGAAAAATGAGCTTACTTGCAGGAGAAATGTAAATGGTTTCAAAGTGATAATCACAAATTAAGTGATCATAGTTATGACTGTGCTAACATCCCCATAGGTTAAAAGAACCCTGAACAGTAAGCTTTCATTCTCTAGGTGCAGCACTTTAAGTAAAAGAGTGAGGAACTCCTTTTTCTGTGACAATATATAGTCTTACCAATACTGAAGGATGATTCCTACCATTAATTGGACTGTATGCTTTGGGGACACTGCTTTCATTTATTTTTAAATCATAATTAACTTACAAAGAAAATACACAAGTTTTAGTGCTGAAATTTATCTTAGCTATTTTAGTCATAGCAGTATACACAAACAAGCACACATATAAAATTGAAATTACCTTCACCAGGATGCACAGATTTATATATATATATATATGAATGACAAAGCATGAGGTAATAATGCCAAGTTGGTGGGTTTGATCCCCATACAGGCCATTCATTTAAGAGCTGGATCCTTGTAGGTCCCTTCCAACTCAGAATATTCTCTGACTTACACTGCCAGTATTAGAAGAAAAAAAAAAAAAGCAAATTAAACCATATAAGTCTTTGCAAAAAAATTTTCAGTTTAACAGACATAAAAGGGAATATTACTTATAATGTGATTTATGACAAATATCTGCACTTTTCACAGTAGATTTATATACTGTACATTTTCAGCAATTATAAATATTTCCACAATTTTACTCTTAATTTTTTTGAAAACCAAATTATTTGTTGTTATTTTGTAATCAGTTATTAATTTTTCATTATTTAAATGGAAACAAATGGGGAAAGGGAAGTTACTAATTTTAAGGAGGACATTCCCATATTTCTTTTTTTCTTCCTTCTCTAAAACATTAAATCATCTCATTTCTTGCAGAAAATATTCACTAAGATTTGTTAAAAAAAAAGAGCAAAATTAAATGTTTACATATTTTATTTAAATTCACAGATTGCAAACATTTTCTTGAAAAGCTAAACCTAAATTTGTTACCAGAAAAAAAATTGTTCTGCTTTAATAGGACAGTTTTTCTTTGAAACATTATTAACTTCAAGTTATTTCTCATATATAGGGAAGAAAATCACATACTCCAAAACATTTTAATTTAGTTATTTACCATTTAAGTGATTTTTTATTTTTTTCAAATAATCAATAAAAAAACAGAGTTACTTCAAAAAGCACCTTTAGAAGTTTAAGTAACAATTCATTCATATTTGCCAGTCACTTAATTGGTGGCTGGAAAATTCAGCCACAAGATCTTGTTCTCAAAATAATGTAAAAGGATTTTCTATATAATAAAATAATTCATTTGATAAAATGTAAATAACAACACTGACATTATTTATGAAAATTATTCTACACAATACTAGTATAGATAATTGATTTTTAAATATTTTTAGTAGGGGAAATCTGGGGTACCAAACCTCTTATTGAGCACCCATAATTTAAATTAAAAAAAAAACTGCTATTCATATAACATAGAAAGTAGCATTTTCATATCGGCTATACTTCCATAATTGAAAATGAGTGCAAATTATTAGTAGAAAAGTTCAGTAAAAGCAGTATGAGGTGTTTTTCCTCAGGAAAATAAGGTTTTCATTTTATTCATTTTCATTAGATAATATTCATATATGTTTGAAAACAGATTCACTACTTGAAGTAAAACAACAAACAAACAGTTAAGCATGAATTTATTTCCAAAGTGTGGTAATTATCTTTCTATCAGTTCAAACTAAAGATAAATACTGCTTTCCTTTCTGTTTTAGAATCTCACTTCTAAAATTTTGTTAATTTTCATCAAGTTTTTTATCACCACTCCTATTATAGAATATTTAAACATGTTTTCTTCTTGTAAATTATTGCATTTTTAAATCTGAGATGTATTTGTATTGTTTTGGTTTTATTCTAATGATATATGGTCACAACTTTCTATGGAGATGGAAAAGTACTTGATCAGATCAACCAGAGCTCTGTTTGATTGTGCAAGACAGGGCGTGGAGCAGGTATAAAGCAATTTTTCAATTAATTGCATGCTGAATGTCAAGATAAATATATATATAGAAATGCCAAAGAAAATCTATACCCCCCACCCATGAAGAAAAAAACCAAAAAATCCCACTATATTGATGTGTACAACCGAAGTCAGGCTTACAAGATTTATCTAGTAATTCTTTCACCTTGCTCAACCCTGAGTGGGTTTTGGTGAAGTTTGATGTTCTGTAACATAAACAGAAATAATTAAAAACAATGACAACAGAATGTCATTAAACATGCCATAAAACAAAATAGCAAAATACACAAGCTTATTTTTTTGAAGGGATGCTCATCTTCTAATATGCTTCAACTCCTTCAAACTGAAAGGTAATAGTCTCTTTTCTGTATAAAGTAGATTTCCTGAAAAGATGTATTTTCTACTGGAGGGCAGGTTAGGCAGAAATCAGTCATCAGTGATAAAAAAAAATCCACCTGCTACACTTTTGTCATCAGGAATACTGTTCCAAGTCTCCTTCAGCCCTATGTGCCAGTCTCTGAGGATGTTCTGACCCTGGAGTCAGATCAATCTCTACCATCCCACTACCATGGTTTTACCATGTACTTACAGGGCTCTGTCCCAGCCCTCGTCCTCATCCCCATCCCAGCCCTGCTCCCCTGCTGGTGCTACAAGGCAGAGGTCTGCTCAAGGAGGGCATGGAGTTCCTGGCCACACCACCACTGAAATGGAGAAATGTCTTTGGAAATGTCTCAACAGTAAATATAAATTTTTTTATCCCACTATGCTATGTCATAAAAGAGGACATGGCATCTCTTAGGTAGATGGAGATCTTCCAGTTGACAAACAGCTCTCAGTTTTTCAATTTGTAAAGACCACAGGCTGAGGATTAAACCATCTGAAGGTTTACTTGAACTAAAATAAGAAACAGCTAACATAACTGCCAGAAAGTTGTCACTCCTAATTATTCTATTCTGTGAAGAGTCAGAAACCAGTGCAAAATTTTCACAAATATCTTCTAAAGATACTTGTTCTGATACAGGCTTCATTAACAATAAATGTAAATGAAGATGTTAAAAATATAATTGTCTGGATTTTCAGATACTGATTATTTATTGCCCAGAGATCTCACATGGCTAAGATGCACAGATAAAATTACACCAGTACACAGCCAAATAGGCTTCTTTCCCATATCTTCTTTTGTAAAGGAAAACAAACAGCTTTCTAGGATATTGTTCTTCTGTCAGGTAATTTGTGGAATATAGATAGCCTGTAATTTCCACACCTTTTCATGAATATTAAGGAACACCTTCATAAATAGGGAATGATACATACAATTTCAAATAACCTATAAATAAGCTAAATATAAAAGTTAGGTAAATAAGGCAAATGTAATGCAAATTGATATAACTGATTTGGTCTTTAGCTCAGGTTTGCTGGATGCTGGATGTAAAGTGAATTGAAAGTCTAAACTGGACTGAATAAGCATGACTGCACTATTATTGCTGTTTAGCTGTAAGGCAGCCGCAATAAATGTCTTGAGTTTCCACTCTCAGTTCTCTTATTTGTTTGACCATCAAAGATTAAATTTAAGAGAATTTTTTCCACTTCAGTTATCTTTCTGTGGAGATTGTTTCAGGTCATAAATAAGAGTATCATGTTATACCTGCAAGCACTGTTACTTGGTAGTGATAAGTATAACCTATCTCTTGACGAGATTATAGAATAATTTCCTAAGGGAAGGATTAGAAGACCAAGTTCTTGAGGTATTTAAAACTGAAATATTCTGGACCAAATTCTGAAAAATACAGTGACTACGAAGTGTAAACCCTAATTGACAAGAAAATCAAGTACCTGCCCACAAATTTATAAAATTACTGATATAATTGCAGTATCTCCTTTCTAATTATACATGTGTTTTGGTGTTGTAGACAGGGCAAAATGTCTGAGAAGTATTACCTAAGTATGCCCTTCAATATAGTTCTTCATTGTGAAGAAATAAGATATTTATTTAAAAAGCTAGTGAAAGATTGACATGTTCTCTGCATAACTGTTATATATTTTCTGAAATTAAATGGGATATATTAAATAGCTGTGCTGTTGGTTTTGAAACATTTATTGTGTAGTCAGATCAATCATAGGATGTACTGTGCTGGAAAGCATTACATCAGGCTTTCAGTCACCAAAAATGTGAAGAAAAGATACCTAATGCATGTTAAACAAGAGTAGGGATTTTTAAAAGGTAATTTGTTCCACAGTAACTATTTGGATAGGTACCCTTGTTCTTCTATGAATATGAGAACAGTGTTCACCTCTGTCACTGATTATTTAAAAAAAAAATCTGACCTAGAATATTGTTAAAGAACAATAGAATAATATTTTTTTCTAAACTAACTTTTATTACAAGGACTGTTTAACAATGGTGGGAGACTCCTTTGCTATTTAGGTCTTTTGTAGTAGCTTAATATTTAAGTATTCATTTTGTATGAATGAGATGAGGTACAGAAAGTAGCATATACAGCATAACACAAAAAAGACATAACACAAAAAAGACATCTGCCTTCTTACCTGACATACTTGAAATTCTTCAGGGGAACCTTACCTCCAATACAAAAGCATTACTCAGCCTCTTTGTTATTTATTTTTCCCAAAGGGAATACTTATACAGTCTTGTGCGTTTAGCAGCAGATAGCACTCTGTATTTTCACAATATTTGGTTGATTCCTTTTAGGTGAGAGATATTTGAACAGATAGTCTCTTTCATAATGGCCTCTGAGAAAAAGAATTCTTAAACAATTACTTTCTTTTCAATAATTTTTTTTTTTTAATTTATTTTTTTTTCACAGAATCATTTACTTTGGAATTGTACCTCTTTTTAACAGGAAAAAAAAGCCCAACCTTTCTTAGGGAGAAATATCAAGGAGTAGAGGATAAATTTCTGCCTTTGATGTTTTCATTGAATGATCATGTACATTTGATCTTCATAACATTCTGCAAAAATTTTCAGATCTTGTGTTTCAGCATATGCATAGCAATAGATACTTTTCCGCATTACATGGTACAATCTGTCTGCAACTGCTAATATTGTTATTATTTATTATTTACTTATTTTCATTAATTTATTCTGTAGGAAATATGCAACGTTCTCTGTTTCAGTGAGTTGAGTTTGTATTTTTTTTTAACCACAAGCAACCTATAATTTGGAAATTGAATGATGTCAGGCCTAGTCCCTGACTGGAATTAGTTTTATTTTTCATTTGAAGATGTAGATCTTTTCTTGAAGCAAGAGACTGCCTTTTTTACAAAAGTGCTGAAGTTTTTTAGCTATCTTAAAATCCAGGAGAGGGGTTTTTTGGTCTTGTTTATAATTTGGCTTTGCGTTTTGCTTTTGAGAAAAACGTTGTTTTGAATGACAATATGTTTTATAGATGACAAACACTATTAGTCTCTGCAAGTTCTCAGTTTCCAAATACTAATATTTGCATTGTAAAATGCTATATTGTATTGAAATAATTGTTCTCAGATAAAAAGTCAGAACTTTGTTGTTTCTTACTTCAGTGTTGCATGATTTTTGTGGCTTATTGGTGTTAAAAGCTCCATAACTTCACCTTAAAAGGAAGCCATGAAGAGTAGCAGGCAAACAAGCATTTCATGTTTTAAAAGATACAAGGTAGCATAGCTTGACAGAAAAATGTGCATAAAGGTGTTTCCTGCTTCCAGCAAGGTCAGAGTTAATTTTTGCAGTAGCCGGGATAAGGTATGAGTAGGACACAGAGGTTATTCTATACCACCTCACATCATGGGGGAACGGATCCTCTCTCTTCCAGGAGAAAGGATTCTTTCCAATTGAGCAGGAGTGGTGGAAATGGCTGTCCCAAGCTGAAGAGAATGGTAGGTGGCACCAGTCCCAGGATGGAGGGAGCATTCAGGAGGGGAAGGGTAGGGAAAGGAGGTGGCTCATAGTTTAGAGACTTTCAGTGGGAAAACTGGAGACTACCATTCCTAAAGAACAAGAAATGAAAGAAAAACATTAAATGAAAACAAACTGAAAGTGGACCAGTCCATAGAGAAGTTTCCTTTAAAATGATATTTTTATTTACTTATTCATATTTTTCCTTTAGTTCATTTATGAAGCAATAAAAATTGACTAAGACTGATTCTAATTGTGGCTGTCCCTCAGTCATCAAATAACCAAAAATTTAAAATAAGTGTATGACCTCAAGGAATACAAAGTGAGAACACAGGGTAGTTTTAGTAGTAGCTTTCTTGCAAAGCTGTCATTGATTGATTGTGTTTCTGTATGTCTCTTGGCAAAAATCAATGCTTTCCTTTAAGTAATGCAGTCTTTGGAGAAAGAAAATAGATGTTTTGAATACTATAAGGCTCCACCTAGCTGATGGGCATCACCACAAATGAAAACTTGCTGTTAAATTCCCGATCTATATGACAAAGATTTTTGATTGTGAAAGTAAATGTCATTTTAAACTGCTGTTGCTATTAAATTTGCATTGAATATTATATGTGTACATGTTTTTGTAAAGACATTTTTCACAGGTTTGAAAAGAATTGGGATGTGATTGGTACATGAAGGTACTTTACTCTCTTGTGAAGCCCTGAAATACTTCTTGCTCCGAAGAAGACCAATGACCTCCCTACCTAGGACTTTACCGCTTGCTGATTCAGTTTGCAGTTTTATGGCTATTGTGTGTTTTCTTTGAGTTTTTGCATGGTATAAATCTTAACAGAATGATATTGTTATTTAACATTGACAAAAATTCAAAGGGATATTGATACATATGCCAAAATATGGTAGAATACATCAAATTTTCAGAAAAGAAAGCAGTAGCTTGAGAGTACAGATTGATAGAGTAGCACGTGATTAAAATTAAGAGTGAAGGCATTTAGGAAAATAAATAATTTTCAACCTATTCCTTGGTTACTAAAAACACTTTACCTGGTTGTTTCAGGACTGGAAAAATATTTATCTAAGTATTACATATATATCTGAGAGTCAATTAAAACTAAAGTGGGATATTTCAAATATGTTTGCATATTGGGGACAGAAGATTTGAATGATGCAATTATGGCTAAGTGCTGTTAAAGAAACAGAAAAATGAGCAAAGCCCTGCAATGAGATAATGAAAAGACTAGCTCTGCAATGTCATAATGTGTAATTCGTCGACATCAGATTTTACTTTTGGGGCTTTATTTTCTGTCCTATTATGTTGTTTCTGGCAATATGATATATTAAGCTGCATTAACTGCATTATTTTCCCCACAAATATAATCATAATTTGAAGACAGCCAGGTGTGGTTTGAACTAAGACTAAAACTTTGTTTTCCCTTCCAGAGAGGGACTCCTGTTGGGTGTGTTTTGAGTAATACACTTTCCTTATATGGGGATCCAATTATTAGAATTTCTTGTTAGACTAGTTAATATTTTAAGAATGTAATCAAAATGTGAGTGACTCACTACAAAAATGCAAACCACCATAATACAAACAGCCAGTTCTACCATGAATTATTACTAATAAAAACAAGTCCACAAACAAAGCTGATGTTTTGCTTTGATGTTAAATTTTGATAATTCCTATTTATTTTTACTCTGATTCATCAGTGTTCTCTCTCCTTTGCAAGGAGTGCTAAGGTTTTTCTTTCCCAGTGTTCAGTTTTTTAGGGCTATTTGTATGCATTTCAACTTGATGTTTGTTAGTAGAACATGCTGTTCTTCCTCTGATTGATCCGTAGTAATTGTGATAAAAAAAACTTATTTTGAATCTATTTTTAATAACTATTAATACCTAATTTTTAATAGGTGTCCATTTTTTTTACCTGAAATATTTAGCTAAACATATTCCTTCATTTTAAGTCATTTATATTCTTATAAGGTATAGATTCTTAAAGTGTCTTAGAATTGCTCACAGTTTTTCCAGGAATCACCAGTATGACTCAAGTTTCTTCTAACAGAAGGAGGCATACATTATCTTACAAAATACATGTGCTTCACTTAACTTCAATGTAAGTTTAGTCCTTTGTTGGGTAATGACAAAAATTGTCATTTATCAAGTCTCATGATTTAATATGCCTTTTATAGCAGTCAGAAAGGCTTTTGACTTGAATGACTGTGACATATTCACAAAAAAAATAATTTTATTAATAAATTAAAAAATCCCCAAGAAGAGATTAAATTACATTAAGTGGTATTTGCATCCATCATGTTCACATGGAATTATATTGGAAAAAAATACTGCTTTTCAGGTTAGGGTTTTTTTTTTATGTTTAAGGTGTTCAGGAACATTCAAAAGAGAGTAACTATCAATTATCACTGTCTATAGGACTGTGTATAAATGTAACCAAACTATAGAGACACAAAAGTTTCTGTATTCAAGATAGTCACTTTGTGTAAAAGGGGTCTTAATATATTGTCCCTGGAAAATGCATTAAGATCTGTGAGGTTTGTGAAGGCAGCCAAGACTTAACTCTTTCAATTAAATAGTAAGATGGAAACCATTGAAAAATGTGTCTGGAATAAAACTTATTCTGATACTGACTTAAAATCAAAAAAGAAAGTCATATGCTTTCATTTTTAGTAGCAGTTATTTTAGAGCATAAGACTGAGCATCACTTTTCCAGTATAGAATACTGCTGAATCATTAAAATATAGACTATATTGAGTTTACATTACTGAAATCTCATTAACAGGTTGAATTTCATTGTAGGTTTACAAACTCATTAATAAATACTGACAGTCTTCAGAATGGATTAAAAATTATTCTATTCAGTTGGATAGACAAGTGAGAAAACACTCAAATTCTTCCGTCCTTAACATTAATCTGGTTAATCTCTTCCGTCTTTACACATTGAAATTCCCTTGCCTTTTAGGGATGGACTGCCCAGCTGCTGTCATACAGACCTCTAAAACTCTCTGAAATACTCTAGTGAAGCACCCTTGCAGGGATGGATACTCTGACACGGGGCATGCAACAAAATCTGGCCCTTTTGGAGGGGTAATGGGACATGAAGTAGAGTACAAAATTGTAATGAAAAAATGAGTTTTCATAAGGGCAGTGAGGCTGAGCCCATTTTACCCAGGACAGCCCATTCTATCTGCGGCCAGCTGGATTTTCATATTGCCCATCTTGCATCAACTAAAAGGCTGTCTCAGAGATAAAAATACCTATATTTTAAATGTCTGAATGTAAGCTAGGCATTGAATGAATGGAAATCTATTTATCTCGACCTCTAGCAGCTAGCTACTTGGGTATGATTAGCTGAATGATAACCAGTGACACAGTGTCTAGTTGGATGGTTCTCACTACTGGTATCCTCCAACATTCAATATTGAGCCCAGTATTGTTTAATGTATTCATCAGTGACATGGATGAGAGGGCAGATGCCACCTCAGCAAGTTCAGTGACAACACAAAGCTGAGAGGAGTGGCTGATGCCCCAGAGTGCTGTGCAGCCCTTCAGAAGGACCACAGCAGGGTGGAGAGATAGGCAGAGAAGAACTGTGTGAAATTCAGCAAAGGCAGGGCCCTGCACCTGGGGAAGAACAACCCTCTGCACCAGTACAGGGTGGGGGTTGCCCTGTAAAGCAGCTCTGCGCAGAAGGACCTGGATGTCCTGGTGGACAGCAAGCTGTTCATGAGCCAGCAGTGTGTCCTTGTGACCAAGTGGGCTCATGGTGCCCTGGGGTGCACTGACAGCAGGTCAAGGGAGATGGTTCTGCCCCTGTGCTCAGCCCTGGTGAGGGAACATCTGGAGTGCTGTGTCCAGTTCTGGGCTCCTGGAGACAAGAGAGAAATGGAGCTCCTGGAGCAGATCCAGTGGAGGGGAAAAAAGATTATTGACGGAAAGAAGCATCTCTCTTATGAGGAAAGGCTGTGAGAGCCAAGCCGGTTCAGTCTCAAGAGACAGCTGAAAGAGGACCTGATCAATTATATAAGTATCTGAAGTGAGGGTGCTAAGAGCTAAGACCCAGGCTCTGCTCAGTAATGTCAAGCAACAGGACAAGAGGCAGTGGGCAAAAACTGATGCACAGGAAGCTCCACGTGGATATGAGGAAAAACTTCTTTTCTGAGCGTGTGAACATGAAATGGAACAGATTGTAAAAATCATCTCTTACCAAGAACGACTGCCAAACGTCTAGAGTCTGTAGGCATAAAGAGGGATGCCTTGACAGGATTATCTTTTTCCCTTTCCAAAACTTTTCTTCAAGATCGATATGTTGGAAGATTCAGATTCTGGACATGCTCTGATCTGTCTATTGCATTTTGTGGGGCAGCAAAAGAAAGTCCAACACCTAAAATTATGTGAGAAGAATCCTCACATAGAAATTTCTGCACTGAACATTTTATTCCTTAAGAAATTACAATACACGTTAGTTTAACATGAATTATGTAATAATTAAAATATTTCAGAGAGAGTGAAGGAAAACACTTTGAGGTTGTTGGAGTGTGACAAGAAAGGACATGAAGAATTGTCTTCAGGTATTATAAGCAATCACAGCCTTTCCAGAAATGGATCGTATTTCATCTCAGAACTATTTTTCTGCCCTCATACTCTGTCATATAGGAAGGCTGTCCCATGATATTAGTACTTTGACAGCTGGAAAATATCAGTTCCTCTCTCAACTATGTTCATGATCGGTTTATAGCAACATAGGAAGTGTTTAGTTTAATTCTTCTTCCCTTCTTTTTGTAATATCACTTTGATACAATATATTTTGATGTTCCATCCTAGCATTCTTTATCATATTGAAATGTCAGTATGCACTAGAAATCAACATATTCAGGGGTTTCTACTTCTTCTTTGATTATTACTGACATTTTTCTTGTTTATAACAAAATATGTTCTTATCAATCTTTACATTTTGGACTTTTACATATTGTACATATTGACCTTGTACTTCCACTTACTCAATTTAATCATTCTATTGCTACCATTCTTAGTGTCATTTTTTTGGTGACATTTAGATTTTCTAAAGTAACAGTAATTCCTTGTTTTGTATCATATCCACCAGATTCACCAGTGGCTAATTAAGAAATGCGTCTTTAAGGAATATGATTATTTTTATTTTTCTCCCTCCTTCTCTCAAATGTTTTCCCATATATTAGCTCTGAGATAACTACTTTTCTATTCTTGCCCCTCCTCTCTTGTTCCTATGGGATGATAATTTTGACCTAGACAAATTCTAATCATTCAGAAATCAGTAAATCTATTTTCATTGAAAGTTAATATTTCTAACTTTCATCAGAAATTGAAGAGGAATAGGTTTTAGTTTTTTTGCAAGGAACAGTTAAAAACCCCTAGTTATGGAACAATCCAATAAGAAAAGTTCTTGTTCTGTTTTTATAGTTGGGGTACAGTTCTGAACAACATATGTGAACCCCATAGGGCAAAAATATCCAAGATTTTTCATAAATATATTGTGAATCCTAGAACCCAAACTGGTCCTTTTAAAAAGAGCAGGCTTGTGAAAGGGAAATAAGGATAAGCAAGGCAGGAAAGAGTTTAATAAGTTTAACTATAACTAATTAGTAAAACCTTCAAAAGTTTCTACAATCCTGAAAAGTACTTAGTGAAAGAGTTATTTAAAGTACACAGTTTTGAAAACCTATTTACCTCACTCTCTAATAGTTTGAATATGTTTAGCTGAATTGTTCTATCTCCATCAGATAGGATTCATTTACCCATAATTAGCTATCTAGTATTGTTTTCCAGATCTAGCACTGTTTTTCACTCAAACTTACCAAGTGTTTGAAATACAGAAAAAAAATTTGGTTAGCAAGTATTTTAAATATACAGTTCCTAAATTTCTACCCATTTTTCATTTTATTTAATGGTCATGAGTGATGGGTGAGTATATTAATAACCAAAACTATATATGGCAGTTTGCCAGCACAATCAGAGAAGATGTATCTGTCTATAGTTCTGCAAAATTTAGATATTAATTGTTGTGGCTCATGTGAATCATGATTTTATAAGTATTCCCAAGAAAACAGATGTGAGAGAACTTCAAATCACTGTTAACATCCCTGACCACAAAACATAATAAAAAATATTTCTTTAAAGCTTCTTTGTATACAAGGATACCTTGGCACCAAGGTGTGAAACAAGATTTGTACTTTAACATACTCCTTGAAGTCCCCACGTCTCAAAAAGATTTTTCACATACTTTACTTTTAAAGCATATTTTTTGTTTATATATTGACTGAAGACCTTCAAAGACCTACCCATAAAAATAGCAGTTGAGAAGCTAAAAAGACACCACCAACCCACATCCACCATCAGAGAAATAATTTTTATCTTAGTAATCAGATGTCAGTTTGCCATTTATAGATATCTTTCCAAGTAAATGCTTCACTCTTCTGCTAAATTTACAACTCACAGCACAGTTAAGCTGCTTTATGGAGGACGGTAAAGATATGTTCCAGAAAGAAACATGAAAAGTATTTGTAGCCATGTCAAAACCAGTCTTTCTTTGGGAAAGTGTTTGAAATGTTTGATGCTAAAATATCGGAGGTGTTCTGGATAGGAGCATCAAAAGTGCTGCAAAAATCTCTTCCTCTTGAAGTTGCCAGGTGCAACACAGATACTGTGAAATATCTGGAAAACAAATCTGTAGTACTATGAGACAAACAGCATTCATCAATTCATTTTTCAGTGCCAGATTCTATATATTTCAGAAATTATTACACTATTTTTCATTGTTCCTTCACAGATGATAATGGAATAATAAATTCAGCCACTGATGCTAAACACTTACACAGTGGAATCTGCCAAAATCCTGAATTAGCTGAGTTAACATCTGTTAAACTTCATGTGTAAGATAAATTACTTAAAGCATAAATAAATATACCTCTGAACATGTTTGGAATTATTCTGTATTATCTATGCTTCCTTAGTCAGACAAATTTTTCTACTCAAGCTTGAAGCATAGTCACACAATACTACTCCCAGTCTTGTTTAAGATGCTCAGTGATAAATAAGATGCTTAAGCTTCATTTCTTTCTTTGTTTCTCCTGCTTGAGCTCTGTTCATTGTTCACTTTTAAAACTCATTGAGAGCAGGTGATAGTCATGCATTCTCTGTCAAAAAATAAAGCTGCATATCTTGTAACACAAGACAATTTTGCTTGTAATGCATATAGTGTCCTTTACTAAACTATAATGATCTTTATATATTAAATAATCATGTGAGAAGCAGATTTGTTTCTCTGTGATTATGTCACAATGAACTAGTAATTTCGTTTGGGTTACAACTTCATCTCTCAACAGTGCTTCCTTTATATCAGTAATAAGGTGCAGTGTAATAAGTTAATACAATTTTTATGCAATACCCTTAGCTGTGTCCTGTATACAGTGTTTTACACAACCAGTCACTGACAGGATTTTGATTCAGTTAACTGAAAATCAGCTACAGCAGTTGCATGCAAAATGATGGAGTGAAGGCAATGGTACCTCTAGTGACAGCCCTGGGTGGTTCCACCACAGCTGCTGAGAAGTGACTGACCTGTGTGGAAATGTGGCATCTAAAGACAAGACACTTTATTCCTCCCCACCACCAGCTGCCACATTTTGAATAGCACCTCACCTTTCATCAGGAATTCAAGAAACAGAAGTCAAGTTTTGGCAGTGCCTGATGGACAAACAAAAATTGCAACTTTTTACAACTCCTGACTTCTACCAGAGTATTGCTCTTATAGAAATGGTAAAATATGTTCTGATCACTATCATGTTTATCTTGACTATCCATGATATAATAATAATTAAAATTATGTCCCTAAGAATTTGGGAAAATAGAGTAGCTTTCAGAGATTAAGATTTCTCTACATAGGCATATAAATTAAACTGGAATATGACAAATTTGACTATGAAAGCATCAGAATTCATAGAACAGAGTAACTGCAAGATGGAAATATATTTAATATACAGTAAAGGAATCAAATTCAAATATTCAGCTGAGGCACATAAGAGTGTCTAAAGTAGAGTCAGATGGTAGAAGAATCAAACCAGCATAAAACAGATCAGTCTATCCTGAATTTTTCAATGAAGAAAAAACAGTACTACAGGATTACAGCAGTCATCAATGTAAATTTGACAATAAATTGAAGATAACAAGGAACATGGACCACAATTGTCAAAAAAAAGTGTGTCCTAATTTTCTTTTAAAGATACAGGGTTTTTTTTCGAAAAGTTGAAAATAATATTTGGCAGATTACTGTACAATTGTGACTTACATCATTAAAGGACATTTTGTAAAGACATAAAGGTTATATGTACTGACAGATTTGCGTTGCCTGTTGCCCCATTTGACCACAATATGCTAAGTAGAAGTAACCATGTGTGTACCATGACAGAAGGTTAAAGGTTTTGGATGAAATTCAAAGGTCTTAAAAATTTTCCAAATCCTGTGCACCATCAGTGTATATTTCCATTAGGAAATGAAGATAAAAAAATCAAATATCCAGATTTAAAGAAACAGTAGTAAATCAGCTGTAGAGTTAACCTTAGTTAAAAGTTTACACAGAAAAATTAACCCTGTTCCCAGAACACTGGCAGAATTAATCAAAATTGTCTGACTGAAACTTTACTGAAAGGAACATTTGCATAGACACACAAAGCATGAAAAAATATCAGCCCAAGCAAATGTTTTTTGAATACTAGACACATATATTTGTGATTATAATATAATATAATATGATTAAAGTTTTTTTGCTTTGCTTAAATTTCTGTCTAGGCCTCCTAATAGGTTGATTGAGCACACTGAATAGAAAACTACTGTAACAAATAAAAATGTTAAATGTATTTTATTATTTTATTTTATTATATTTCATTTCATTTCATTTCATTTCATTTCATTTCATTTCATTTCATTTCATTTCATTTCATTTCATTTCATTTCATTTCATTTCATTTCATTTCATTTCATTTCATTTCATTTCATTTCATTTCATTTCATTTCATTTCATTTCATTTCATTTCATTTCATTTCATTTCATTTCATTTCATTTCATTTCATTTCATTTCATTTCATTTCATTTCATTTCATTTCATTTCATTTCATTTCATTTCATTTCATTTCATTTCATTTCATTTCATTTCATTTCATTTCATTTCATTTCATTTCATTTCATTTCATTTCATTTCATTTCATTTCATTTCATTTCATTTCATTTCATTTCATTTCATTTCATTTCATTTCATTTCATTTCATTTCATTTCATTTCATTTCATTTCATTTCATTTCATTTCATTTCATTTCATTTCATTTCATTTCATTTCATTTCATTTCATTTCATTTCATTTCATTTCATTTCATTTCATTTCATTTCATTTCATTTCATTTCATTTCATTTCATTTCATTTCATTTCATTTCATTTCATTTCATTTCATTTCATTTCATTTCATTTATATACATGATCCGAACTATATAAAGATAACATCATTGTCATCAGAGATCAACTTACAGGAGTGATACTGACAGATGTGGAGTATCTGTCACCAGCACTAAAAAAATGATAAATTAAGCATTTAGTTTTATTTTAGTTGAATATTCTTGATTAGTTATGAGATTTTTTTTAGTGTGAATATTTTTTCTAATTCAAAATTGATTTTTATCTCCTTTCCCTGTAAGAAGCAACTTATGTGGTCCTATCACTATCCACTGAAAGAAATTATGTTTTCCGTTTGCTAGTAAAAGTCTAACTATTTCTTCTTTCATGCTCCTTCCTTAGCCTTTCTGAGAAACTAATTTTATAGCAAATCTGCCAAAAGTCATGCTGCCTTAGAAAACATTTATTATTAGTTACATTATACCATTTGTTTTCTTGTTGGCTACTGGGTCATGTTGGTTTTTTGACCCCGAGTTATAAAAAACTCCTACAAAACCTTGTCTCACAAAATCCTTAAATAACATTTTGTTTGACAAGACAGTCTATACATTTGGCTGCTACTAATGCTCTTCCCAGTGCTATTAAAGTTTGTATCATTAAAACCTGGGTCTTAGGTTTAGAATATAAATCTAATAATTACTGGAAAAGCTACAAGAAGCATTACTTTTCTTCTGGGATGATGTAATAGCCAAACTGAGTAAATAACTTTTGTAGTGAAAAAAGTGTCACAAGAGGCTTGAGTAACTTTATTTTTCTGTATAGTTCAACTGATACTAAGGGGCATCTACACATGCATTTAGAATGACTTGGACAGAATTTTTACCTACCCTCACTTGATGAACATTGATTTCTGTTAACAGCTATGTTTAGGAAGTCATAATGACACATGTGGTTATGAAATAGAAAATGTGATATCCAGATATCTGGTAAATATAAAAAATACCCTAATTTCTGCACAATGTAGGAAATAACTTGTGTACAGTCCCTAGAAAAAATTGCAGTCAGAATTACGTGTGATTGTACTTGAGCACAAAAATCTCCGTTTTAGAAGACTGTTTCCTGCTACGTATAAAATTGTTTCAATATTTAATTATTCGGAATGTGATTTTCCATGCATGATATCTCCTCAGGTTCAATTTATTAAAGTGCAGGGAAAGTGGTTGAACTACTTCCAAGAACAAAATAAGCAAACAAATTAGGTACAAGCAGAATGCATCAAACAAATCTAGCTCTACCATGACTTGGAACAGGGTCAGGAAATTGCGGAGAGGAATCAGATACCGAGCAAATATTGATCATTTCCTGTGCTGGTGACCTATCCCTTCAGGTATTAAACTGTGACCTCTCCCTTCAGGGATCTTTATACACAGATTAGATTCCCCAAGAAGCTTCTCTTCTCCAGATTAAACAGTCTCATCTGCTTCAGTCTTTCCTCACAGCAGTGATGCTCCAGTCCTTTTATCATCTTAGTGACTCTTTATTGGAGTTTCACCTATAAATGCATCTCTTGTACTGAGAAGCCCAGAACTGTAAATTTTGCCATTTCTCACATGGTCATCTACCACATCCAGCAATTTCTCAGGTCATTTCCAACAGTTTTGCATGTTAGTGTAAACTCAGGCAAGGGATATAATCTTCTGTGTGTAGTCCTATCACATCTGGTGCCATTTCAGTACTACAGGGTATCCAAAGCAACTTTATGAGCCTGACAATTCATTTTCTAGATGACTACGTCTCTGATCAATAGATTTCCTCAATCAGCAGATCTGCTGTACAGATTCCATGAACAATTTAACTTCGTGGTTTGATTCACTTCCCTACTCAGAGGCATATAGTATCCTGTGAGATTCCCTAGTATATACACAGCATCTGTGTTATCTGGAAAGTTCAACAGAGAAGTAAGGTGAGACAGAATATCTAAGCCATTCTTGAATAGCACCAGTAAGCCAGGAAAAAAAAAAACAACAACTTAAAAGTTGTTTTGAGTAGATTAATGGCAGCTTAATTTATATTTTATTCACATTTATAGCTGAATTTACACTCTCCCAAAGTTTTGTAAAATTGCCTTGTTTGTACCTAAATCTGTATTTTAATCTTGACCCAAATTGTCCCTGAAGAATAGGATTGACCAAACAGAGGGACATATCACCATTTTGAATGCAAATCATTCTGTCTAGTCTCTACTTGTTGCTCCAGAAGGATTCTAATTTACTTTAGATCTCATATTACATTTGTACAAATGTCTGGTTGGAGGTAACAGTGTAATTAAATCATAATTTTTACTTGACAGTTCCCTCGATAGCTTCAAATATGCCAATTTCATACTCATAATACAGTGCTTCACATCAGTGTCAAGTCCTTTGCTTCTCTTCCACAAAAAATAACATATATTACAGCTGAAAATGTAGTAATTTTTCACTAGCCTTAGAATTTGCCTTTAAAACATATACAGGAATGTTTCCTAAATGAGCAATTGCTCTCAAATGCTTTTTTTCCTTTCTTTTTTTTTCAAATTATTATAGTCCCTACTTAATCATAATGACTTTTTTTTTCATTCATTGGTTACACAGGCAATATTGGAATAAATGTTCATTTAATTTATTCAGTGTAAGTTGAATTATCTAAACCAATATATTCTCTCATTTAACGTACATAGTTGTGACAGCTTCATTTATGCATTTATACAATGAAAGGAAAGGATTACTGTGCCACAACTTAAATGCAGCAGACAAAACTCTTGAAGGCTTTGGCACATAAGCCATTAGTCTGAAGTACTAATTCAGCAACCAGTGTTTTTTTGAGAGAATTCCCTTGAGTATATCCCATAACATCCAGCAGCTGGTATAGAAGACAGAACTGCAGCAGTTCTGTGCCATGACATGTCTTCTAACCCAAATGTCAAATGAGATGTTCATAATTAAGCAATCAAATTCCACTCATAAATCTGGGTGGCTACAAATTTTCTAGTTTTTTGGATACTTATTTAAACATTTGGATTGTGCTGGCTCATGTGATCCTACTTCTGCATTGTTTTGTATCAGCAGTTGAAGACAAGTCTGTGAAATCTTGAAACAGTTAAAACAGATGCCCTTATATTTAGGACAATTTAAATTATTCTGCTTGAATAGCAGTCAACTTCTGATTAAGACAAGTTCAGATTTAGAAATGTAGATATGTATGTGTAAGGTACAGGTGTAGGATGTATTTAGGATATGTTTAGATGACTGGTGTCATGTGAAATACCCTACAAAGCAAGTTGATTGTCAGATGCCACTCGGAAGTGACTTGTGCTTCCCATTTGTCTCAGATCATAGATGACAACTCCCGAAGATATGCTGAGACTCTGCAGCACCTCCAAGGGTTTAAAGGGTCTTGCTGCTCAAGGACACATTGCTGTCTGCCTGCCCTCTGATGACTTTACCTGAGGGAGAACCTCTAGGTTCCCTGAGGAAAATCCTCCCACAGGTTCCACATATATCTCGCCACAGCCTGGGAGTTTCACTGACCTTGGTAACTGTTGTTTGATAGCAGCTAAAAGATTTGGACAATATTTGGCTTGTATGATGATCTCAAGAAGAAAATGCAGCAAATTGGCATGAAATGTGGTAGGAAAATGATAGAAAACGCATTTTCTGACACTGTATACAAATAAACAAGAAAGTTCATCTATGTGATCAGGCAGGACCATAGAGCAGAATGCATTATGTTATATTATTTCTTCAGAGTGGATGCTTTTAAATCAGAAAGTTATGAAATTTTAAACACCCCAGTACTACAGAAATTCAGTATTTATTATTTTGAGAATTTGACTGTCTTAAAAACCAATTTTAAGAATTGAAAAAACACCCACAAAACAAATTGAACTTGACTGTTTCAGTGATTTAAGAAAAAAAGTTTAAAAAAGATTTTTTAATATGTACTCCAGCTAAACAATGACCAAAGAAGCACAGTTTAGAGTGGTAGTTCATCTTATTCATAGGTTGTAAACAATAAATAGGGTTGTTAAAGTTGGTATATGTAAGAATAATTCATTATAATCAGACTGAAAATTAAGACTGAATGAGGAAATATTTGCTAACACTCAGATCTATTAGACAGTTTCCCAAGGGAAATTAAAAGAAAATGAATGTTGGAGTGCTTTAAAACCCTGTTGGACAAAGCAGGTACAACAGCATTAAGGTAGCCATGGTGTATTCCAATATATTCAAGTGCAAAGAATTGTGTGTGCAAAAAAAATTAAGAGGCACCAAGGTAATTAGACATGTCCTTCACACCAATATCCAGAGAAGCACTAGCTCTGGAACTCCATAATCATTTCATTATTTCAATGTATCAATTTTTTCATTACTCCAATTTATAAATTCCAGACTTGAAAGAAAATCATGAGGAAATTTTGAAGTACAGGCTTAATTGCAAATACCTGTCTACTTCATAAAGGTAATAAATCTAATTTAACAATAACACAAATTTAAACTAGGTAATATCTTTAATAATATAAAATTTCAGCATTTCTATAATACAATTAGAATTTTAAGTTCTGAATGTAATACGAGAAGCAATTAACAAAAATTTTATTCTTTCTTCTAACAAAACAGAGCTGAATTTCATCTTTGGGAAAAAAAATAAAACAACAAAAAAAACCCCACCTCACACAAATCACAGATTGTGATACATAATAAATAAATACAGTTAAATATATAATTTATTTATTTAAAAATACTTTGTCTATGCAAAATTAATAAAATTTCCCTTTTGTTATCCAGTTTAACATGAATTACCCAAATATGGGTACAGATGAATAGTAGCTTTTCTTTCAATGTCATGATTTATGTTTGCATATCCATGGCTATCCCCATAGCAAGTCATTTAATAAAGTGGTCATTTTCCATATGAGAAATAAATCTAAGATACTCTTAATCAGCAAGATTTTTTTTTGTCTCTAACATTGCTAATGTATATTAATACTTACAAAAATATTTCTATTTAATTAAAATATATTTATTTAAATTCAATTATGAGACACAGGTTAGAAAGTTATGGGAGAACTAAAAGACTGTTGTTTCTCATGTCTTCTAAAATAAAAATTATTCTGTATACAAAGCAATTCACCATGAGCAAGATACGCTAGAGTTCTACCTCAGTTCTGCTTGAAAAGGATTAATAGTTGACTCTTCTGTAATAAAAAGAAATTATGAACAACAGAGAAACAATAAACAAGGGAACTGTAAAAGCATGATCTGAAATTATAGATAATTGCTAGGGAAAGCTATGCAACTTCTTTTATTATCCATATATTTTGATGGACTAAAGAAATTCACGGACAGAAGACATTATAAAAGAAACAAAGTTTTAGAATTTTCAAATTCTGACCCTATATCCAGAAATGTCTTTCAGAAATGACAGTTCTGCACAGATTTTTTCTGCTGACTTTTTTCCACTTCTAGATAAAAATTGAAGCCTACAGATATACTCAAGTCTGTAATGTAATTTAAATCCAAGTGAGCAATCCTTTAAAATAAATCTTATTTAATTATTCATAATCTGGGAATTAATGGGAATCTAAATTTCTGCTGGTAATACTATAATTCTTTTATAATGTTTCTATTGTTTTGACTGCTTGTTTTGGCTCACATCAGAAATAAGTATATACAAATTATCAGAAGGCATTTGTTGAATACAGATCTTCCATTTCTACAGTAAATATTATGACAGTGTAAATATTGGATAAAAGTTAAACAGCAATACTTTTCCCCCTTTTATAGACATTCTTTAGAGAATGAACAATTTCTTTCAATTTTAGCTACTTATGGAAATTTTAGTTATTTAACTAGATGAGTAGGATTCAGCTTCCCAAATATGCCTACTTTGAGGGAAGCAGAAAAAAAAAAATCTCTTCTGCTGCTTCTCTTTGGTGTCTCTGATTGGCTATATGGGATCCTCCCAAGAGTACTGATGGGGGACGGAAGAACTTGCTGAGCCACTACTTTAAGTCATTTACCAGCAGTCCTGGCTAACCAGAGTGTCCCAGCTGACTGGAAGTTGGTGGCTGTGATGCCCATCTGCAAAACCAGTCAGAAGGAGGATCCATCTAACTATAGGCTGATCAGCCTGACCTCAGTGCTGGGAAAGCCAAGGAACAGATTATCTTTGGTGCTGTCATGTAGCACTTGCAGGACAACCAGGCAAACAGGCCCAGCCAGCACGAGTTTGTGAGAGGTGGGTGCTGCTTGACCAACTTGATCTCCTGCTACGACAAAGTTACACACTTAGTGGATGAAGGAAAGACTGTTGTCTGCCTGGACTTTAGTGACACCTTTGACACTGTCATTCTCAGCATTCTAGAGAATCTGGCTTTCTCATGGCTTGAATGGATGCCCTGCTCCTTAGGTGAAAGACTGGCTGCACATCTGGGCTCAGACAGTGGTGGTGAATGGAGTTACATCCAGCTGTGGGCCAGTCATAAGATGTGTTCCCCAGAGCTCAGTATTTGAGACAACCCTATTTAATATCTTCGTCTGTGATCTGGATGAGGGGATTGAGTGTCCGCTCAGTCAGTTTGCAGATGATACCAAGAAGGGTGGCAATGTTGCACCACTGGAGGGTAGGAAGGCTCTGCAGAGGGATCTGGACAGGCTGGATCCATGGCCTGAGATCAACTGTATGGCATCAGTGAGGCCAACTGTCAGGTCCTACACTAGAGTCACAACCATCCCATGCAGTGCTACAGGCTAGGGAAAGAGTAGCTGGAAAGCTGTTTATTAGGCTCTAGCTGACAGTCAAGGATAGACACTAAGCTCACATATTAATTCATGAATCATTGAAGGCAATTTAAACAGAAATCCCAGTCCCTTGTAGTCTGGCTGTGAAATACACATCCAGTTTTCTCTACGAGCAGTAGCTTCATCCCATCTGCTGCTCTGAAACATGTAGGTTTCTTCTGAGGTCTCTTTGTGAGTATCTTGGAATGACTGTCTGAAGTGGAACATATGCTCAAGCAACTGAATCATGTCCTTTACATCTCCTTCATATTTTGAGACAAGAGAATGTCGCCTCAAGATGCATCAGGGGAGGTTCAGGCTGGACATCAGGAAGAATTTCTTCACTGAAAGGGTGGTCAAATATTGAAATGAGCTGCTCAGCAAGGTGGTGGGGTCACCATTCATGAAGTGTTCAAAAAAATGGCTGGACATAGCACTTATTGCCATGGTCTTGCTGTCATGGTGGTGTCCAGTCAAAGGCTGAACTTAATTATACTGGAGATCTTTTCCAATCTTAATGATTCAATGATTCTATGATTAAAAATATAAGATACCAAAGGACTCTGTGAACTTATACTTTAGTTATCCAATTAAACATTTTTTAAATTTAAAGTAAAATGCAACTAAAACAAATTAGGTTTATATTTAAATTCTAAATATAGAGTAGAAGCTATTGAACTCAGTGGAAGCAGTCTGTCTGGCTTATACAGCCATTCTTTCTTTAAAGCCCATGAAATGCCTGTTTTCAAGAATGATGATGGAAATACTGCACTCAGGTTATGGATACACGATGTTCTTCTGATTTTCTAATAGCAAAACCCCTATAAACAAAGGGTTATTATTCTTCTCTTTCTACCTGATAAATGAAATAGGATTAAAA
Source organism: Bombycilla garrulus (assembly GCA_013400315.1). Lineage (NCBI taxonomy): Eukaryota > Metazoa > Chordata > Aves > Passeriformes > Bombycillidae > Bombycilla > Bombycilla garrulus. The sequence goes on along the minus strand of VXBU01003365.1, from coordinate 94,379 downwards.
AGATTAAAAGAGCATAAAAGAATACAAATTCCTTTCCCCTATATTCTAATATTCTTTCTAACTGTCTTTGAAATTCTAATCTGCTTCATGCCTCTAAGACAGAGTTACAAGAGAAATTATAAGTTGCATGAGACAGTGTCAAACCTCCTCAGTATGCATTCCTGGGCTAAGGCAACCTTTCAGGCATCTCGTAAAGAAAGTATGCTTTCCATCAGACTTTGTAAAACTCACCAAGTAATTAGGAATACTCCAAATTTACAATGATTTCAATTGAAAGGAAACATATAAGCAAAATCTTTAGAAGTCAAAATTTCTGGGTAATGGATGGAAGGTGAAAAGACATCATGGATGTTCTCAGCTTAGTCAGATGGGAAAGAGTATTTCTGAGAATAAAATGTGCAACACTATGAAACTTACTGAAAAGATTCATAATTGGAGTAAAGATGAGTCTGGATTAGGAAACACAAGTTCCTGTATCAATTTAACTGTGTTCCAATGTGGTGGAGACAAACTACACTCTGTGCCATATTAATTAGCAAAAGTGTACCTGGAATATTGAGGGTAGTGATTATTCAACATTGGTGAGGCCATATATAAGATACTGCTCATAGCTCTGCTCTCCTTATACAGGAGAGGTGCTGATGAACTGGAGTAAGTCCCATGTAGGGCACCAAGATGCTTACAGGAATGAAGTTCTTGCAGTATGAGGAGAGACAGAGACAAAGAACTGGTCCTGCTCTGCTTTGAGAAGGGAAGATTAAAGGGAGATTGCTTTCTACAAAAGCTTAACAAAGGATGGCAAATAAAACAGATTCAGATGCTGATTTTATAATTCTAATTGGAAAGGGCTTAAACCAAGCTGTTGGTGTTTTTTGTTTTTATTTTGTTTTTCAGAAGAAAAGTAATGGATACTTTAAAAATTTAAAATAATTGTATTCAGTAAATTTTAGCTAAAAATATGATCCCTTGCTGTTAGATGGACGACACCACATATGCAGTAGCTTTCCTAAGATTAAAGAGGGCACTTTAAAGTTTCCAGACACTGTTGTGGTGCAAATGATTTCCAGTTTAAGTATAAATCAGCTAACACTGAGTTATACTTAAGCTAGAAAAATACATGTATTTTCATAAACGTATATGAAATTGATTTATGGAAAAAGAAAAATGCAGTGGCTGAGCAGGCTGAGCTCTCAGGTTCATGTATTATTATTCATAGGAAGGAAGCAACTGTTTTACTTTGCCATGGGAAGTGAACAGAGCTGGTGAATACAAAAGAACTGTAGTTTTACTTTCAATATTAATGCAAAGGCTCTTCATCAGATTTGTTATTCATGGGAGAGTTTCATCAGCAGAACTTCTCCAAGGAAAATCAGGTACATGGAAGAATGGCTCACGATTTGGAAAATAATAAACAAGGACACAACACATGGATTTCTTGTCAAAGAATAAGACTATGCTCCACATTGGCTGCTTTCTGTTGCCTTTAAAGTAAGTGTGAATGTGTGTGCCTGTATATAAGTATACATTTTGTTTTGGACCTTTTATGGGGGTTTTTTGGTGCATTTTTTTTGTTTGTTTTGGTTTGTTTGTTTGGGGGGTTTTGTTGTGGTTTTTTTTATTTTTTTTGTGTTTTTTCTATGTTTTTTAGTTTTTTGGGGTGATTTTTAAAGACTATATGTTCTTTTCAGAAATTTGCTATGATTTGGGAATTATACACAAATCATATTGTGGAAAGCAGTTTGTGTTTAAAGCAATTTTTTTCAGTGTAATTTACAGAAATAATGTGATTTAGTAAGATTTCCTTAAACATTTCAATTGTACCGCACAGACCCTTACAGTCCCCATTCTTCTCTGCAGATTTTCCTTTCAAATACACTGTAAAGCAAGAAACTGTTGCTGTGGGAAATCAGGAGGTATTTTCCTTTTATTGGAGAATTGGCTCATGAGCTTGTCCTTAGGTAAAATATTTTCACCTTTTTATCCTTAGAGGTGCAAATATCAGTGAACATTCTGCATTCGAAAGGAACAACGAACACCATCCCAAATAGTCGCCATATAGTGGGATTTTATTTTCCCTTTCACTTGGTTGGTACATATCCTCCTGATCCCTTCTTTGCTCTTCCCTTTGACTTTTTCCATTATTAATGAAAGTAATATTTCTCAAAGTCATTTACTAAGAGAAGTCATTGTAACAAAAGGATTTCTTTGGCCTACTCCCTGATTATTCCCAATCTTAACAGAAATCCAACAGAGCAGTTCAGCACCAGATAAAATGGACATAGTGTGCATCAATGATCCTACATACAAAATAAGTAAAAGAATAAATAGCCTGTCTTAAGCTGATTTTTTGAGGAAAAGATAATGCCAGGAAATCAAATCACAACAAAACAAGAGAAAACAGCACTCTCCCCATCACCACAGGAGAAAGTGGGGCATTTTAAAGACAGAATTTTTGAAAAAAAATCTCTTTCTTCTGTACTATTATACGTCAGCATAAATTGAAATATGGCTAAAAATTCCTTTAAGCCACATATCTTCATTTCTGAATGAGTGGAGACTTTAAGGTTCTTAAAATTCTGAGCTAGTAACAGTTGTGGGGTTTTTTAAATTTTAATTAATAATAATTTGATGTTTTAATATTTTTATTCTGAAAATTTTTAATATTAATTATCTTTCTTGATTTCTGATACATGCAATTCAGTATCTGCTCCATAAACTTAAAATTAATTCATGTTGAATTCAGGTAAGGTACTCTGAAATATTTAACTTGGGTTTTGGTAGATATTCAATATATCTTGCTTCAGAATCAAGGATTCTATTACACTCATTGTTTTTTCCTCTTTATACCTTATGTAGATCCTACAGTATTTTCTTGCTTAGTTTCTATTTTTCTATATTTACAAGAGTTTTGACTTATCATTTTTATACATAATTCAAGAATAATTTGTCTATATCTTTATGTACTAAATTTTATTATAATTATGCTTTATTTCTTTCCATTAAATTATTTTTAGTCCAGAAAATTTTCAATCTCAGTCATTCAGAACCATTTGCAAATGATCACAGAAGAAAAACCCCTAGAAATCCGTTTATGACAATGAATCACAAAAAACCTCTAAAATTTTGTTCATTAGGCAATCTGTAAAATCTTCATAGTTTTCCAGATGTTTTAAGTCTTTGAAGCAAGTTAGAAGAGAAATGGGAAAATATACAGTTCTCAGTGAGAGAGGAAAACTGAAGAGTTGTGCTGTTTGCAGGTATGTATAAAGATTTGGACTTAAAGTTTTAAATTTTTAAATGTACATCTTGTGTACTCTGATACCTAGTACCTAGTCAATATAGGTGTACAATATATTTGTACATAGTTGTACAATGCAGTTGCAAGCATACACCATAATCAACGGATATTTCCTTGCATTATTTCCCATATAACTTTCCTCCCAGAATTTCCTAGTATTTTATTTCTGCAGTATAAATCTATGAACTGGGTTTCTTTGAGTTTCAAAAAAATTCTGTCCAGGCTCATTTAACTCAGATTCTGTCTTGAGTACATCATAAACAACTTAGACCATTAAGGCAATTTTAATCCTCAAGTGAAGCAGTGAAGCATAATTTTCTTGTTCTTTAGTAAGTTCTACCTAGTGAGATACAACATAAATTTCTTTTAATTGCCACTTCATATGTAGCATGAATATCACAGCTGAAAACAGTTTTTAAAAATAAATTGAGATAATATATCAGCTAGACAACTTGTTTCAAAAAAAATCTCATTCTAGAGGTTCCTTTTTTCTTCTAATTCTTCAAAGCTAAAAAAAAAAGTGGAAAATTAGTTTTCAGTAGATAAAAAAGTGAATTAACCTGGGAATCCTCAAGCGTTCTTTGACATGCTATTTGACCTCTAAGAAACTCATTTGTTTGGGGTTTTTAGCTGTCATATTTTTGAGAAATAACTGTTCTAATAAATTAGACCCAGGTGCTGTGCTGTAAGACATGTTGTATACCCTTTAAGCTTCAAGAGATAAACAGACTGATATGTAAAAGTGCACCAGCACTTCCTCTTGCTCCTTCTTTCCCCATTACACTTTGAAAAATAGTAAAGGATGGGTGACTGATATCTGTGGTTTTGAAATAATACAGGACATGTAATAAAATGCAGAAGAAATCAGAACATTTGTTGTTTTACATACTTAGACTTTGATGCAACAATCACTAAGAGATGTTAGCATCCTGGTCTTGGAGAAAGAAGCTGTAGTATTTTGGTCTGAATAAATTTTAGTGAGTTTCATTGACACAAACAATTCTATAACATTAAAAAATCAGAAAAATATTATATGTATTTCTTGAAGTTTCTTCAGATAATTCTTTCTTTAAAAAAATAAATAGAAAATATTTTCAAAGGGAGAAGTTAGTAATTTGTCCTACAGCTAATCTTGTATAGCGTAGACAGAATTGATGAGTGATGCGAGTAGGTAGGATTATTTCAATTTAGCAAATACAAGTTCCTAAATAATTCTAAGTTCCAGAAAATTCTACAAAGAAGCTCCTCCAGATGTTTTCTTTAGTTGTAATTGAAGCAGAGAAAGTAATTTTCAGCATTCCACTTATGAAAATAGTAATACAGAAACAACATTTATTTATCAAGTCAGAATGATCTAAATAAACCATTCCAAAAAATATTCCTGGTGCTGCTTAAAACAACCCTAGCTACTCATCTGAGTCACAACAAAAATCCTTTCCTCTCTCTACGAATATACTGAGAATGTATATATCTGAGAGTCTAATCTAATGATCTTTCAAGTTCATGTTATTCATCTGTAACTTTTCATGTTAGATTCCTTTCATCCTTTCCCTTCCCCCACCCCACATTAAACAGTGATGTATCAAGAATACTTAAGCTGAATATTGAATTAGGTGACCAAACAAGAATTTAATTTATAATTAATAAGAAATTTGCTCTCTGCTAATGTAGTTACAGTATATTTTTAGATAAATATTGGGAGGTTATTTTGCTAAGTAGGCTCTTTCTTGCCAATTTTCTAGCTTGAACATATTTTTTCACATCAGCAACTTCACACACTTAAGGGAGCTTAATTTCCTTTATCTTTTTTGACAAATAGCAGTTCTTTTTTTCCTCCCATATCCCAGTGATTATTCTCAGACAAAAGCATGAACCTGTCAAGACAATAACATGATATTTAGGCTGTTTAACCTCATGGGTTTTTTGAACATTCATAAGTTATTCTATGCTTTAACCTGCTAAAAGCCTTAGAATGGAGTTCTCCTCTTTTACACGAATGTAGAGTTGGGTTATAATATGCTCTGTAAGAATCCTTTGATGCTGTAGTTCAACCCTCATAATTAGAAAAGGGTATGATGAGTAACAATAAACAGAGTATGTGTGGCAATAGAAACTGGAAACTTAAAGTTCCTTACTTATATATAATTCATTTCACGTTTCTTTGTCATTTTTTGCATATTCACAGCTAGGTAAATTCAGATGTTACCAGTCTAAATACTTGCTCTAATTAAATTTGGTAAGAAAATCTTCATAAAGAAGAGAATTAAACAAGTGGAGGAGGGAGGGAAGGAAGGAAGGAAGGAAGGAA
>VXBU01003365.1:48516-88653 GCA_013400315.1 Bombycilla garrulus | reverse complement strand
GGAAGGAAGGAAGGAAGGAAGGAAGGAAGGAAGGAAGGAAGGAAGGAAGGAAGGAAAAGAATGAAAGAAAAACTTATTCATAGAGAGACAAAAAATTCTTTTGACTTTGTGAATTAAATGAAAATTAGAACGTTTTTCAGGATTTTCCTTGTTGCTCTTCCCCTTTTAGAGACTCTATTAAAGTGAGTAGAGGTTGCATATCAGACTGAAGAGAGTCATTGACTTCCTACTATTTTCATGTTTTATATTGGAGAACCTCAAAATTCTTCTTAAGTAGTCCCTAGTAAGATGATTGTAACAGCCATCAATGTTAAGTAGAAGTAAACACAAGATACTGAATAAATAAGAGATATTTTAACAGGGAAAATGTAGAAGAGAAGTATGGTCCAAAGACTGAAGTGTTTCCAGGGAGAAGGCACCTAAGTGTTGGGTGGAGCTCTGTTGCCAATGGTGTTTTTGGTAGCTTTGCAGAAGTGATGGACTGCACGTGAGAGCAAACAGCCTGAGCCCGAATCCTGACATTCAGAATAGGCAAGTGAAAATGCAAAATTATGGCTAAGTCTCAAAGTATTTTTTCACTCATCACATTTTAAATGGATAATTTTTAATAATGAGATTTTGTAGATATTTAGTGACTGATCATTTTAACCTGTTTAATTAATTCCAATTAATTCCAATTTCAAAAAAGTTCTGAAGGATTGGAAATTAGGCTTGCCTTTGCTGATTTAGAGCAACAGTTTATATGTCAATGGTTATTAGAATTAGTCCTCCCTCAGAAAGGTTTAGAGTACTGTAGGATGAAGACATGATTCAGGGTAAGTCTGTGTGTTTCTCCTAGAGATGATTGGTACTTTCATTTTATTTAGTGGATGCTCGCAGCCTACCAGGATTAGCTCTTTACTTTCACCTTCTTCCTGTGTACTGCGAATACTCTTCTGAGAAACAGAAACAGAGATGGAACACCAGACACGGTATCATGTCAGTTATATTTGATTTTACTTTAGTTACCACCTTGCCCATGATAGCAGTAATGGTTACTATTTTCAATATTGTCTACAGACCAGTCTGCCAAATAAATTACTCAAGCATTAGCCCAAGAGTGCACAGTTACTCAGCAGACAAAAGAAATTTATTTTCAATGAACTATCTTGGCAATCAAAAAAAGAAAACTCTGCCTTTACAGAGTAATTTCTACAGCTCTAGCAGATACACACTTCCAGAAAAGGAAGGAAAAAAAAAAGGGCATTGATCCATGTGAAGGAAAACATTTTCTTCTCTAACTAGGGCAATGACAGTGATCATCTGTGTTCCATGAAAGACAAGATTAGGATATAGATAGAAATTTTTCTGTCTCTGACTTCCTCTAACAAAAAAGCTTCTATCGCTTCAGACTGCTAAGATAGATTTGATAAACATATTCTAAACTTTCTGAGTATGTGAATTCAGAGGCATAACCCAGCATGCTCAACTCTTGCCAGAATGTACTTTAGAATTTTAGCTGTAATGGTAAGTGGCATTCCCATGTCTCAAAACACAAAAACTAGTGCACACTGCATGAACAGAATTAAAATGAATGGATGAAAAGATAGAAATCCCACTTTGCACCTGGAGAAATAAAATCTAATCTTTAATGTGTTTTTTTACTATTGCTGGCATACATAGTTTAAGTAGTACTTATAGTATCTTAGTATATAAGATAATTCTTGCACATCAAGTGAGATATGACTTTCCTCTAAGGAGTTCCAAAACCTAATTTGTAGAGATTAAAAGTACTTAAAACTATAAATATGATAATGTGACAAGGAAGAACTATGACTGTTCAGAGTCGGACTATCCAGAACTACTTTACTCAGAGAAGTGGATTTTTAAAAGTACTTTAAATACATATTTTTTTCTCTACTCTGTTGTTTTCTTCCAGTACCATGACTTACATTGAAAAATCAGATATTTCCTTGCTTCCTTTAGGGGTTTTATACCAGTACAACACAAGGTAATCCAAGGAAAAACCTTACACAATATGAATCTTAAATGTGTGAATTCTACTTTCAACTTTGTTTCTGTTGAATAGAGAACAGCAGTGTCCCCATTTCTAACTTGGCTGGGCACAGTATGTCCTGAAGTATGTTCTATATGTGTTTGAAGGAAAAAAAAGACAGTGCATATGTTCTAAGGAATGTCACATACTCTTTCCTGTGCAGCAAACTGTTTTTCCTTGATGGTATATAAAAAAACCCTACTCACTTAACTTTCTACTCTCTTTCTGTTTTTCTCCCAGAGAAATACTTCTCTTGTAAAAAGCATAACTTCACAAGCTATAGAGATTACTAAAATTAGAAAAGCAGTGAGATGTCATTGTCTTCTGAAACCATATTAATGTTGACAGAAAAAGAATCTTATTTACCAGTGTTTGTTTTTTTTATGATCAGGAATAAAGGCCAGATATGTTGAGGTAGGTATTAAAAAAAATATTTTGGGTCTCCTTTTAAAAAAGAAAAGAAAATATTTTTCTGTTGATCAGACTTAGAAGACTATATATGGCATCATTCTATTTCCTGTTTACAGTGTATTTAAAATGTCTGTCACATTTGGAATGGTCGCTGTATTTTCTTTCTCAGGAGGGCATGGCACTATGATTTTTTGGGCTGGAGAAGCAGCCTTGCTTTAATGCTTAATAGTATGAGAGAAAATTTATTGAAATGGTGGTTATGAGAATACACTTTAAAACTGAAAATGGTATCTTTAGTGCTTACTCATCTGAAAGACAGTTATTGCGTAGTCTCAATATTTGTAACAGTAAGGAAATAATCAAGGAATAAATCACAAGGCATTTATGTTATTTTTGACAATCCCCTAATCTTGCTAAGCATCTTTGTCTTCAGCCATCCTGTAATATTAATTTGACAAAATGCCAATGACCTAATTTCTACAACCATTCATAATATTGTTAGCATACATTGATTTTTAAAGTGCTTGTTACTCAGCCCTCACAAAAGTTATCACCTGAAAGAAAGAATGGTCCAGAGATCTTAAGTTAACCCTAGAATTTTATTTGAATTCTTTGTTAGAGTTTTGTTCACATGATATTCCTCAAACGGATGTCACTGAGGGAAAGACATGGGGTGGCTTTACCCCACAAAGAGTGGCATCTTGTTTAGAAAATGAGCCAAACCTCCTAAAAATTTTTTTTTTATTTTAGACTCAGCCATAGAAGTGCAGAATTCTTAGGAAAGAGCTGGTATTTTGCTTTATGGTGCAGAAAACAGTTTTGTTGTGTCAGCTTGAATGACAGACATATCCAGAATAGGAACTACTGTAAGATTTACTTACATGATTTTTAAATCTGCAATAACATTGGTCCTATCTTCCCAAACAGCTGAGGGAGATAAAAATGTTAATGATAACAGATAATGAAAACAATTATATTTTACTGTCTTACATTATTATATTGGGGAAAGCTACTTAGACATCTTAAATTTGAGTCTAGTCTGTATTGCAGCAGTCTTTTCATTCAGAATTATTATAAAGCCAGCCAAATACTATTAGGAAATAATTGAGTGAAACAACAGCTCATATGCTGGGGTGATGAAGAGTAGATTTAATTCTAAGATTTAAAATAGATGATGTGAACACGAAGCACTGTTTGTGTTTTGTTTGTTTAGCGTGAAAGACGGGTCATAAAGGGGAGCGTAGGTTAGGAAGAAAACCTAGAGGATATGTAACTTACTGGGAAAAACCAGAAGAGATTTTTTGATAAGGTAAATAAAATTATCCTTAGAAAAACAAATTCTACTGTTTTCAGTTTTCAATTTTTTTCTTTTTTTTAAGGAGTTAATTTACCTACACCTCATAACTTCTCAACTTTGCAAGTTTTATCTTTCTTCTTTTTTATTTTTTTTTTTTCCTTACATAGTGTGATCCTGGAGCCAGAGATTCTGTATGGTTTTACCAATAAATCTATTATAACATTGATTCTGTATGTGCTGAAAATAGATGTGGAATAAAAATGGCAAGTAATTATCATATTAAGACTACATTAAAAATCATGATATGACTAAAAGTATGGTTAAAAGTTGAGAATGAGAGAAAGATATAATTTTTATTTTAAACTTTTTTTAAACTGAATGTTGGAAATTCAAATTTTAAATCTGTATAGATGTACATAGAAAGAATTTAATATGGATTATTCAGTCAAAATTCTGGTTCTTATCTCCCAAAAGATCATCTTATTTCCTCCATAGAAATCTGCAAAAAATTGTATTCCTCCAGATGCAAACATACACATACATGTATGCACACACGCACATCTTACTGCTGTTTTCTTAGGATATTTGCTTTGTATACTAGAGAATATGAAGACTTTTTTATGATGACTTTTCTGTAACTCTTCAGCTAGTATTACAAGAGATTTTTGCTGTTCCATGAAGAATGATGCAACAAAAACACATGGATGTCCTCTTAATTTTTGTTCATCATATGTGAGGGGCATTTACTATAGCTTCACTTGGTCTTCCATTTTCTGAAATACTTAGTCCATTTGTAATTATTATACATCTTTCTCTGTTCATTGGTGGTGTGCAAACACAACCTCAACTGGTCATCTGTGTTCTATTTTTGAAAACCTCTAGAAATATCCCAAAAGTAAGAGTCTTGTGTGAACCTGTTTGCTTTGAACGGTAATGCTGCAGCTGCCATAGGTATTGTTGTTTCCCACAGAGTTGCTGTCTTCACTGGAAAGATGACACAGTTTATTCTGGGCTGATCAACAGCTAGAACCCATCAGGCTTTCAGGGCTAATGGCTTTAGAAGAAGGATAGAAATTCCTGGTGTTGTGCTATTAGGACATGTCATTCAAATTTCTAATGTTGTCTGCACACACCTTTGTGGCTGCAGCATAAACAGATATCCAGGTTCTCCTAGGCAGTCTGTGGAAGAGCAGACAGCTACAGAAGCTGAGCTGGGTAGCGCTGCAGACCTGCTGGCCCTGGTACAGTGGAGAGATAAACTCAAGGCAAGAACCAAAGTGAAGGCATCACATCTGGTCACTCTGACAAGAGATGTAACAAAGATATTGCTGGCATGAAACAATGTAACAGGCTTCATAATCTTGGAAAAATTGTGTTGCTAAGGGAACAAGGGCAAAGGGGTCCGAGTGGAAAATTTTATATGGAAGTTACAAAACTATAATTACTGGTGATTAGTGCAATAAAGTGACTTTTGCTTGCATAGCATGATCTGTGTCCTTCAGTCACTGCACAGGGCTATATAACAAACAGACTACATATAACTACATTTCAATCTAACTCCTTATAGGGAAAAAATAAAGAACTTTTTCAGGACTTCTATATGACAAATTTTACACTCTGAGAAACTAGCCTGTCTTGAAATAACTTCTGTTTTATGATTCTGTTTAGGAATTCTTAAGCAAATAGTTGCTCCTGTTTTTACCAAAGGAGGGGAAAAAAACCAATGAAAGAAATAACTCATAATTGGTGAAAACTAGCAAATTACCAGGAATAATTGTATAGCTTTTGATTATTCCAAAACAGAAAGCTGATAAAGTAAAGCAAATGCACTCAGGTATCTTGACAGATGACACAGGTACTAGTTACTCTATTGTTGAAAAACTAATTTCAATGTCTGAGGTATTATTTCTGAAGTATGATAACTTTATGCACCTAAACTTCTCTAATGTTTAAAAAAAATGATAAGAGATTTCTGAATTTTATTTTTTATAATGGTTTTAAAAATTCTAAAGACTATTTGTCTAGGTAGATAATGGGCAGAGTTTGGTAGTCTGTTAGATGTGTTTAATAAGAAGATGATCATGCATTACTAATTTGTTTAATTTTCATGGGGAAATGACAGTGGGACTTGAAAATAGCAAAGCTGTACTTATAATTGAGTTAGACATCAATCCATCCCATGACACACGGCAGTACATAAAATATTCAGGAAAAAAAGAATAGGATATGAGATACTTTGCATTGGGTTCTTAACTGAGTAACTAAATTCATATCAGAATGCAATAGAAATTGTATACTGATAGAGCAGGAGTAAAGACATAAGCTTCATGCAACTGTGGTTGAGGGGAGAATTCACTAATGCTGCACAGTGCAGAGGATGATGAATCAAAATGGAGAAAATTGTCCCATGCATTTAATAGAAAAGATGAAAGAAGATGGAAAAGAAAGTGTCTGAGTAAAAATGGACACAGGTGAAAACCAGTAAATATAGAGTGAGTTTTGACTGGCCAAGGTTAAGCCCAGAAAATTTTTAAATGTGCACCATTTGGCCATATCCTTCTGATGCAATAGGGATTTTTACCACTGAATTAGTGACAGGTTGCACTGATGTACAGGCAAAAATAAGTGAGAAAGTCCTTGGTGTTTTCTTATTTATTATTTTTCTTTGTATGTAAATTCTCTACTAGTGATACCAGCAATGAAGTAACTCTTCTAAAGGCAGCATCTCTAGCTAATGTATCATACAAATTTTCTGAATACTAGAAAAATATTTATGAATTTTTATCTATTAAAAATTCAGCTGCCCTTTCCCCCCTGTAGGAATAAGCTCAAAAATCATCCCATCACTAGCATTATTTACATATATTTTAATAAATTCTGAAGTGTCTTGTAGAACTGAAGCACTAATACCATACCTTTATATCTTAGAATCTGGATGGTAAAAGTACTCCTTGTAATTGGGAAGACTTGTGATGTTAAATAGTTTGAACTTTACACCTCTTGGACCATCCAACACAGACCCTTATAATCAGAGAGAAGCATAGTTTATTACATTTTTCAAGTATTTTAATATTAGTTATACTTCCATCCTAAATACATGTACACAGACACAGTTGCTTTTTTTTCTGTTTGTTTGCATGTAGCTCTTCAGTACTTGTGAAAAGGAATATAAAAAAGTATTACTAAAATTAATTGAATAGTCAAATTCTATAAATACTGAAATGTAACTCAACTCCACTTTAATTATTTTTATTTTTCTCTCTCAGTCTCTTTCTTTTTTAATCTCTGCTTCATTAAGACAGACAATTAGTTTATTATTAATTAACACATATTGCTGGCAAAAATCTCAGTGTATTTACCTATGAATTGTCTTTGACATGGGATTATAAACAGAAGTGAGTTTGAAATGGAATTTTACATTAGAAAGTATAAACTACTAATCCTAATCCCTAAAGTAGAATTTAAATCTTTTTGCTAGTAACAGAGTCTTTTTTGCTTTTTTTTTCCCCTTTTTTATTCTTTCACAGGGAGAAAGCAAAATCTGTAGTGATTCAAATATTTTTCATGGAAGTGTGAACAGATGAGCCATACCTCATCTGCAGTGGCTGCCTGATTAATGTAGGATGGGATGTCTGTAATTTCATTCTGGTGGATATGGCTTTAGAAGAAAAGCTATTCTAATCTTTCTTGTCTGGGAAGATACATTTATAAATAACAGTGTCTGCATCAAAAATGGCTGAGCCTAGAAGAAGTAGGGAGTTACAACAAAGGTTAGGTTATTTACAAGCACTTCAGATTTTTAGAAGAGTTAGCTTTCTGTTGTGTCTTTTATTTACTATGAATTTTCTTATATTTGTGCTGATATCTGATATGCAAGACATTATTCTTACACTTTCCATATGTAAAAGCTGAGTTTTAAATCGTACTGAGTTTTTAAGTCGAGCAGGAGGGGAAAGAATATCTGAGGACCAAGCAGACCAATATTTTATGACTCAATTAATCACAATCATAAGTTAGTATCTCTCATTCATTACTACCATATCATGTAGAAAACAGAAATTATGTTTATAGTATGAATGGAAATCGGGATTTTATTTGACAGAAGACATATACTGATTTTTTTTTGGTTGATTTTTTTTGTTTGTATGTTTTGTTTTCAATTTCTTCTACTGAAACAAGAAAAATGGAGAAATGGGAAAACCCACATGAATTTTGAATGCAGTTAAAGACCTGTTCCTATCACCAGTATTATAGTCTGTCCATTGAGAAAGTCTAGACCTGTATGCCCATTGATCAATGGGATTTTTCAAGTTTTTATGCTTTCCAGATTTTTTCAGGGTTTATTTTTTTTTTTCAGCTCAATGGTGATGTAAGAAGGAAACAAATTCCAGGAAATAATAGCTGTATTAAATTTGGATTTTGTGAAGTATCTGCTAAGTTGTTGGGCTGTATATGAAACCATTTCATTTTAATAACTTCTTTCAGAAAAAAAAATCCCTTTACAGTTAGAGGCTTTTTGTTGAAGTAAGTGAGTGGACCACTCTTTTATTTTTCACATTGTAATTGGATTCTGTCAAATAAAATCTGGTAAGCAATTATTTGTTTTCTTTCTTTTTCAATTCCTGCAGGAAATAAATAGGTTATTCAGAAGAAAGATGAGGTCAGTATTTGGTTAGCCCCAAGGATAAATGCTTGCTCTTGTTTCAGTTAAAACAGATCAGGATATTCAATTATTGTTGCTACATCGATTCTTTTTTAAAGAGGTCTAGCAAATAAAAAATATTCTATTTTTACTTTCCCAGATGCTAGGCTGAAGAAGTTCTTAAACTTCATTTATAATGCTAACTCTCACCAAAATTTTTAAATTTTTTTTCTTACATTGGTTTTGCTCTAGGTTTATACTAAGTTCTGGGTTTGTTTCCTCATTTGTCTGCGGGTGAATTTTATCAAGTAAGGAGAAGACAAAGGTTATAAAACCTTGATAATAATCTTCAAAAATCTATTTGATAACTCAAAAAAACTATAAAAGAACAATACACAGTTATTTGTGAGTGATGTGAGAAAAGCTGATATTCATAACTGCAAATTACATGCAAATGAGGGAACCAAGTGCAGAAGTATTTTGGTTAAATCTGGATTGCTTTTTGGAAATCTGAAACTAAGTTAATATGCAACTAAGGTAACGTATGCAACCGAAACCCAGCTATATCCCTAGGCATTTTATTTCAAAGAATTCTCAAAAGCATCATGACATGGGATGTAATATTTATGATAATAAAGATTACAGTATAATGCAGTTTTTTTAAAATAGAATATTTCATATCCCAACTAGAGAGAAAGAAATATGCACCTATTTAAAGATACTTTAGGCCCTGAAAATTATTCTGCTATTTAGCAAGCTGGTATTTTTCAGGTCTAAAATACAGAGCAAATATAATTAGAAATATAAATGAAAATTTTCCTTTGTAAGAACATTGCTACAGTACTTAATTACATTACACCTCACAAAATCCTGTTTGGAGCATCCAAGATTACCCTTTCTGAACTTCTCCCAAAGCACTGATCTCTCTAGAGTTCACTCAGCTTAATTATTAATCTCTCATAATTTTAGGTTTCTCTTGTTTTGCGCAGGAGTTAAGTTTGCACTAACAACCTTCTGTTATTTAATCGTTCTTATATATGATGGAGTGTTATAAATCCCTATGAAATCAATAGCCCAATAACAATGTAAGTTTTTAGTATAGTTACCGCAACTTCAAGCAACACATGATCTCTTTGTAGTATGTTGTGCACCCAGTATTTTGGGTTTTTTAAAAAAGTGTTATAGTTCTATAGTCTGGCACAAATTATGTTGAAATTTTCTGCAATAACTTTATGCATATATAAAAATATGTCTATAAGTACATAAAGCTCATAAAGAAAGAGCTCTAAGGTAAATTTATACTTCTGCTACCATTAATCAGACCCTTCAGAAGGAAACATCCAATTACTGTTCAGCCAGTTCTCTTTGGGACCTATTTCTTTTGATCTTTTATAGCAGCCTCTTTCCATTCCAGTGCCCATTTCAACATCCTCCCTGGATTATTTTCCACATCAAAGGATGTCTTTCTTGCCTCTGTAGATTTCTCAATTTTGATCTCTCCGCAGTCATCATGAGAGAGACAAAGAAAAAAAATTAATACTAATAATAAAGTATGTCAACCTCCATTGTATGCAGTATGCTGGAAGCTGTATCAACTAAAATCCTAAAATTTTGGTTTACCAAAAATTTTCATCCCAAGAGAATTGTTATGAGAAAAAATAAGATTGTTCTTTCTGAATCTGTCGTTTCCCCTCCATATGTAACCAAACAGTGGTAATTGTTATTCAATTGAGTAGTCACTGTCATGAGGAAGAAAACTAATAGATATTTTCACTCTAATGCTTAAATTAATGAAACCAGTTTCTGCTTATTAGCAGACAAGTAGAGAGTTGCTCTATTTTCTTCAGCTGATTTATTTTGATAGACTAATTTAGGGAATTGGAAAAACATAAAATATCCTATATTTTTAGGGAGAGACGTGCAAAGGAGCAAAAATAGCTATTGTACTCTCATCGCATTATGTTGTACTTTCACCCCAGCCCACAGCCAAGCTGCACGCAGCCACTTGCTCACTTCCCTACCACCAGGATTGGGGGGAGAATTGGAAGAGTAAAAGCTAGGAAAGCTCTGGGCTGAATTCACATGCAAGGCTCCTAGAATGCGTGGAGGATAACGTCTTCAACCAGGTCACAGCCCTAGTAGAAGGAGCAGGATCCTGACCTCGAGGGTCACCAGTGTAAGTGATCTACCTGTGGGTTCAAGATTGAGAGCAGCCTGGACTGCAGTGATCACACACTGGTGGAGTTCACAGTCCTGAACTGGGGGCCTGGGTCAGACAAAGAGAAAAGTCAGGAAACCTTCCACACTCTTCAAGGATATACTCAGCAAGACTGTCTGGGAAAGTGCCCTCAGGAACAAGAAGGCAGAATATAGCAGGCAGATTTTTAAGAATGCCCTCCATAGAGCACGTGAGGCAGTGATTGCCAAGTGCAAGATATTAGGCAAGGAAGACAAAAGACCAGCATAGTTAAGCTGGGACCTCATGGTCAAACTAAAGGGGAAGAAACAAATGCATATGCTGTAGAACAAGACAGATATCCTGTTAATATTCCAGGTCATTCTTGAGTCTCCCCATGATTCACTTAGTCCTTAAGTTTTGATATTGGCCTATCAGACTATGCAATTGCCATTCAGTCAGATTTGGAAGTGGTCTAGTACATTAAGACTTCTGTTAGTAAAATTTTGATAATTTCCTTTACTACAGTAAAAAAGCAAAACTTAGATAGTGTGGAAAAAGTCCTCACTGATGTTCTTGGGGGTGTGGACCCTGATGGAAGCAATCCTATTGTTCATTATGCTAGGAGTTTGAAATCTGGATGAAGCTCCAACGTTTTATGTTCTAAAAAGGACTTAGGGACACACACGCACGAAAGTGGTGATTGCAAATGCTGATCCATTACTCAATATTGGGACAAATTTTAACAGGTTTAGTAATTATTTATTTATGCCATTTTTTATATTTGATACAATCTTTTTTATACATACATGGAGGTAAAAATGTTATCCAAAATAATCTTACTGTAAAATGGAAAAAATTGTTTGCAAAAGACAGATAAGTTAAAATTCACTACAATCTTGTATGCTGACAGCAGGAGATGCAGGATTTGCTGGGTTTTTTTTGCAGTTAAAATTTTAACTTAATAATACTATTATTAAAGCTTCCTAGAGTTTTATTGATCATTTTATTCATCAACAGCTTGGAGGAAGAAAGCCAATAAAAATCCCATACCTGAGTTAGTAAACTAATATATGGGACTTTACACTGAATTCAAGGAACATATTTGATGGGATTTCTCCTCGAGCCAGGTGTTATGAGCTCTCAGAGCTCCCATCCCCGTTTGGATTTTGTCTTACAAATACCCATAGCTTAGAAAGAGCAGGAAAAGACACCTCGGTGGTGTTGGAAACATAAAAGGTTTATTAACTTCCAAAATAACAAACTCTCTAAAGACAAAAAGCTGTGCCAGAAACTGGAGGTCCACGTCTCTGCTACACACCCCTGAAAATGCCGCGAGGTTTCCTTAAGCAATGCTTTTTCTATGGCTTAGGCGGGGCTCCGGCAGTTGTCCAATCCAGGCAGCTCTAGGGGTGGTGTGATGTCCAGGGAGTCCAATGAAGTGTCCTGGTCCAGAACAACTCCAAATTGGGAAAGAATGCCTGGGCTCTCTCTTTACCTTTTAAGGGGTCCAAAGACATCTTCACCTTTCTTCTCGGTCTCAGCACTCTGCCTGTAGGAGGCGCTACAATGCAACACATATTAATGTTTTATAAAATCCTCCCAAGACAACAAATATTTTATCTGTATTAAATTTGGAATAAGAGAAAACATGTATTTAAGTTTTAATATGAATCATAAATTTATACCTCTAATGTTGTTTTTCTAGTACAGACTGTTAACTGTTTGAGGAGTAGTTTTTGAAAGCATTAGTCAAAACAATATTTACAATAAAATTTCTGACTACATGTCTTTTAAATTAAAGATTAAAGGCTCTTCTTGTATTAGACCTCTTTGTTTGCTTTACTGAGAATGGGATTATATTCCACAGTTAAAATTCAGTGTATTATATTGCATATTAGTTTACAGTTCAGTGGATTGACCTAAGTAGATTTGATGCTCAGGTCCATTACAAGATTGAAATGCATGATGCCCTCTATGAAGAAAACAAGGAAGAAGTTAGAAATAAGCAAGAATTATAACAAATATCAGTCCATAATGCACATTAAATTGCTACTGTGACATGTGTGCCTGTGGTGTATGGTGACATTGTCACTTCTATGAGACAAAGGCTTGAGGTCCTTCTCTCTCCAATGGGCAGGTGTGCAACGGGCAGGGACCTCAGTGGAAGTATAGGGCACCAGGAGCTACCCCTACAGACTGTAGAGAGTGGCTGGAGGAAGTTAAGGGTAAAAGGATCTCTTCTCTCTAAAAGAAAAAAAGACAGCACTTTTCCTAGGAAAAAGAAAAGTAGTTTTTCAACAAAAGTTTTAACACTGGTGCAGCTCACGTGTGATAAAAAGAAAAGCCTGAGAAGTGGGCACGTTTTACACCATGGCTTCCATAATCTTTGTATGTGTGAAATTTCTTCCCTGGAAATTGAATTTTTAGTGAGAAAGGCTAGTGCACATGCTTATGATGTCTTGATGAAGGATCTGGACAGGAACTATTGAGACTGAATATAAATAAATACAAAACTACAGTTTTAAACTCTACAATTTCAAGCAAAATACTGTCTACTGACTGTGGAGGCCACTTTCTAGTAGCCCCACAGCACATGAGACTGCAATAGGCAGGAGCTTCATTTTTCTCCTAATCACTTCTGATTCCTTTCTGATTTCCATGAAGTGTGGTTTTCAGCAAAACTCTTCAGGTCAGAAAGTGTTCAAATATATTTCTGTGGAACATTCTTGTCATTCATGGCACCAGATAACAGAGTCTGGAAAAGATAAAAGAGTTTTTAAGCATCCTGTAACAGAATCATAGAATCACCTAGTCTGGAAAAGACCTCTGAGATCGCTAAATTCAACCTGTGACTGAATACCACTCTGTGTCTACTGGACCACAACCTAAATCATTTTAATGTAAATATAACAGCATATTTATAACAGCATATGTTTACTTTCTATATAGTTCTTTTCCACAATGTCATGAAAATTTGTAGACTTTCCACTCTTTATAAATTCTGACATTTCCTTAGATTCAAAATTATTTCATTACTTTAATTCATTTTTCCATCCTATAGTTAAAAGACTCTAGTCCTAGTCTATCTCCATAAACTTTTGCACTTTCTGGACTGCACATTCATGTCAGAAAATTAAAAGCCTAGTCAAAATACATTGTTATCACCAAGACCCCCTTCTTATTGTGAAGAACCTTGCTTCAGGCAGATTCTGATATGATTTATTTAATGTCATTACGTGCTCTGCAAACACACCAACCATATGTACAAAGAATTTCTGAAAGCTTAGTCAGAGCTTTATTACCTGCATGTAACATTTCATAAAAACTGAACATCCCCTGAATTATCTTTTATAAATTGCTCTTCAGGAATGTGCTAGGGAATTGCAAACCTGGTAGTCAAGTGGAGGCAAGGATACCACAGATCAGTATCCTTGGATCCAGCATGTGAAATGCCACTAGGCACAAACACACACAATGCTTATCTATGGATACATACACACCCAGCCACAGAGAGCAACAAAACCAGGAGCAGTCAGCATCCAGATGCAGACAGCACCGATGGCTTTATCTTATTCCCCTCTCTGTCTTATCAGTAATGGGAACATACACACACACATGTGAATATATTGTTTGTTTGTTTGTTTGTTTGTTTGTTTGTTTGTTTGTTTGTTTGTTTATAGGTGCAGTGTTGATCCTCTAGCAGCAGAGCTGAAACACTCACTAGCTGCCTCTGGAGCCCAGTCTCCTCTCCACCTTGGGGCTCCAAGGGCTTCTGTAACTTTGCAAAGGAGCAAGATAGAGCAGGGCATAATTTGGGCACCCCCACCTGTCATCATTCCTCTATGCTCCTTTCTCTGGTGCCCTTAATCTTTCTGCCAGATATACTAGCAAAATATACAGGAAATACATTATATATATATTTTTTTAATTAAGGATCTAATGCTCCGGTTCATTAGGAATATAGAAGGCACATAAGTCACCATTTTAAAAAACAAACTTATTTAATAAAATGTTAAAAACTTTGGAAAATGGCAATACAGGGCTAAAATAAATGAAAAATATCAAAAAGATATTTTTAGCAGGCAATATAATAATAATTTCTTCAATCCACTTACTGTTTTTAATGTTACTTTTTAAATATTATTTTTCATTTTTAGAAGTGTACACTTCCAAGTGAAGCCAATCATCTACCACCAACACACATGCACTGCCCCTCCAAGTTAGAAATACATTTCATGGTACTATTTAGGAAATTACTATTCAAGATTTTTCTTTAGATGTAATACTCTTATCAGGCTTAGAGTCTGTCACTGACTGTCTCTTTCAGGAAATATTTTAGAAAAGGGCTGTGAACCCTCCTGTTTGAATTGCTCCTATTAATTTTGGTAGGCTTTGGATTGAGACCACAGAGTTCTCATTATTACTCTAAGTTTGCTATTTGATGAATGAACTCTGTGGGCAGTTTAGGAAAGCAGCCAGCCTGTGTGTCACTCACTAGGTGTGGAATTGTCCAAAGGATTGCAAAAAACTGATAAGCACTGACTGTGTCACAATGAAGCCTCTCCTTTGATCTATCATGGATTAGTGTTACCTATATTCTCACAGCGATGAAAAATTCTTATTCCCTTACTTTGTCCTTTTACCATTATCTCCTCAACAAAATTAATTACTTGTTTACCTATTTACTGTATTGTTTTTGGACTCTGTCCCTATTCTTTATACTAATCTATGCCTCTTTTGTCATTGTTCTCTATTTCATTTTTACTTTTGCTTTATAAATCTTTTGTGAAGTTATTCTTTGTCTCCCATCTGAAATAAAATTTTTAAGCCATATGTTTCCAGTTTAACTATTAGAAAACTAATGTAACTGCTATTCGTTCACAACAAAAAGCACTGACCACTTGCATAATTTGAAGGCTTTAATCAGGACCATCTTCATTAACACCTTGCCCCATGAGTCATAGATAATTCCCTCCAGGAGCCATTTGTATTTAATGGGGAATCAAGGACATGACTCATAGAATGACATCAGCCCATTGTGAGATGCTCCACCCAGGGGGAGGAGCCAAGCATTCCCACCTGGATAGAATCTGGGAGTTTGGACCGAACAGGCATCTGCCTTCTACTGGATTCCCAGAGGAGCAGCCTTCTCTCCCACTGGATTCCCAGAGGAAGGACCAGACTCTTCGACATCACCACTGGACCATTGGAGGAAAACTTCACCCTTCTACAGGATCTCTGCTTCAGCAGAACCATCTGTCACTCCAGGAGCACTACTGGAGCCACCATTTCAACTGGACTGCTACCAACACCCTGACTGACAGGGTGTCAGGTTGTATTCTAACTGTCAGGTTTTTTTTAACACTGCATCTTGTTCTACTTTTCCTATTAAATTGTAGTTTTTTGGTTTCTGTTTTACTTTATTTTGTTTATACATATTAAAGAACTGTTATTCCTATCCTCATATCTTTGCCTGAGAGCCCTTTTAATTTCAGAAATTATAATAATTTGGAGGGAGGGGGTTTACATTTTCTATTCCAAGAGAAGCTCCTGCCTTCCTTGGCAGGCACCTGTCTTTCAAAACCAAGAAAATTGCCAGATGCAGTTGTTGGTAGTAACACTTCTCCTTTATCTTTCCCAATGCTTTCACTGCTACCCGGTTTATAAAATGCCTCTGCAATAAAATTTTCATGGGACACACATTTATAGGCCAGTAAATTAAAAAAGTTATAAATTTTATGAAGTGATCCAAACTATTCCAATAAATGAGCACTGTTGAACTAAACATATTTTAGTAGAAGAATCTTAATATAATGACATTTTTGGTGGAAAGAACATAAACAGTGTTTTTAGGACAGGGAACTTCAGGTGAGGTTAACAACAACTCAGAGAAGAATTTTAAGGTGTTCCTAATGGCCTCTTTCCCATAAATTCTATGTTCAGTGTTGTAGATGGTATAAAGGTTACTGTAGTCCTTCAGAGAATTTTTTTTTTTTAAATTGAGAGGAAGAGAATTGGAAAGCTTGTTTCTACAATGTTATGTCTGATTCAGATGACAAAACTTCAAGAAGAATTATAGAAAACAGTCAACAGAAGAAATGCAAGATTTAAATACCAGTATAAGGCCTTAACTGTGAGACTTGATGGCTTCAGTCTGGTCATTTTGTGAAAGAAAGTATGGGAGACATAACTTGGTCATTATGCACAATGCATAAGCAATCAAAAATCCTTTTTTTAAGTCCTGCAGATAAATGGACATGATCCAATGCCTTGAATTTAAGGTCAAATAAAATTAAGCGTTAAATAAGATATGATTTCCCAGCAGTGAAGATAATTAAACATTGAAACCCTCACCACAGGTGGCAGTGGATAAAGCAAGAGCTAGAATTCAAAATGAGATCAGTTAGCTTTCAAGAAACATAATTTTGACTTTTGGAATTATTCTGCAATATGAATACACAGAAGGTAACTTTTGATGATCACAGATTTACTTTTGACACTGATGTTTGAACACAGGTTTTCATATGAAATGAATAGAATATTATAATTAAATATATTGAAAAGACATTAGGACACCAATATTTAACTACATGCAGTGGTCTCTTCTAATCTGATCCAAAAAGAGAGTGTCTACTGCTTTTAGATCTAAAATCTATTTAGTAAGTTTAGTATCCTATCCTTACATGCAAAATCATTATTTTATTTTTTATGAGAGCTTGTTTATAAGCTGAGCAGGTTTATAAATTCCTCAAAGAATGGAAGTTCTATACAGCTTAAGTACATGGTATATGTGTTCTCTAAAAGTAAAAAAATATACAACAGTGTTCTAAATATGTCACTGTTGCAGCTCTTCTAATTCAGCCAATAACAATTATTACTTGATGAAGTTTATCTCATTAGAGAAAGTATGAGTAATATTTTAGTTTAAGGGTTCATAAAAATCATGAAGATAAAATCTGAGGCCATTTTTCAAATAGTCAACCTTTTGCCCAGCTCAGAGTAGATGTTGAGCATGTCTGGAAATCATGTGTGAGTCATAAGGTTTTAATCATATTTATGCAAGTTTCCATGCATATTTGGCTTCCTGAGATTTAAATGTATTTTGTAATAGTGGCATATATTGTGTGTACTTCATGTATAAACCAATATAATGGCTAGGTAAGGGGAACCTAGGAGGAAATTTACTATTTTTGTAATTAGAATTCTTTATACTTAAGTTTGACAAGGTACTGCAGAAGACTATGGACTGCCTTTAACATATTATTCTAAGCACGGTCAAGTCACAGTTCACAATTTTGCCAAATGGGGCTGTATTTGTAATCTAAAGTCCATGTTTTGTAGCTGGCTTTCCAAATCAAATTAGGTGTCTCCTGCGTATGTTGGTATCTCATTTCCCTTTAATGAAACACTTTCTGTTGCTGGATTAGGAAGCCTCTACTAAACTTACATCAGCCTTCTTAAAAAAAAAGAAACTTGCTTAAAGAAAATATAAGGTAGAGTGTTTTTTCTCAACATTTTTTTTTAAATATTGTATATGTAATCTGAAGCATTATACCACCATGTGCAATCTTTAGTTCTTCTATAATGTTAAAGATGTATCTCAGAAAGTATAGGACACAGAATTATTTTGATTTAGATTAAAAAAAAACCCAGAAAATAATTTGCAGATCTACTTGTTCACATTTTATCAAGAAATTTCAGTTAGCAAATCTATTGTGGTCATGATCTTATTGAATGAAGAATATGTTCACTACCCAGTGAAACGGAGTTTTTGTCTAGATGTTAGTTAAATGGCATACACAAATGTCTGGGTTACAGGGAAAGAGACAAAGTTTAATGCTGTATGGTTTTGTCCCTCTCCTACCAGAAGGTGAGGGGGAAGGGCAGTGGCTTATTTGGAATTTAATTTCCTTCTGCTGTTAAAAACCAGCATGTCTAATTGGAGCCCAATGTGGGTCTCAAGAGAGAGGTTGAGATAACAATTTTGATCAAAGCATTTGTGCATCAGGTACAGGACATTTGCTTCACATCATTGGACTGATCTAATTACCTTGTGGCTAAAGGAGAAGTTCTGAAAAGTCATAATATACACAAATAAATTGAAGCCATCTCATGACTGAACTTAGTAAAACTCTCACTTGTTTAATGTCCCATGCATTAATGTGATTTGTGCATTCCATGACCTGTATATCATAATAAACTATGAAACTAACTCACTTTTAAAATTACAGTTACACATATGTAGTGCAAATTATACACAAGTACTACATAAAACAATATTGGTGATGTTTCATGAAAACAGCATGAAACCATAAGCACTGGCAGCAACATACATATAAACTGAGAGAGATGGGGCAGATCTAGAAGTGCAGATAACAAGGGCTCCAGCTTTCATTCTTGAAGGAAAGATTTGTTCATTTAAAAAAGTTAAGATTTTAAAAGCAGCATTTCCTTGCATGATGGATTTGCAAACTCTGTCATTTAGAAGGGATGGAGAAAGGTTTTGCTCCCAGGTCATAACACTTTACCACTGCCACACATTCTGCCTCACACTGATCTCTGCTCTAGAGGACACAGTACTTCATTAAGTTCTCTGACAAAGGTCCTTTCCATGGCATACAGCTCTGCAGGAATTTCTCCAGAAAGGGTCCTTTCCAAAGCGTACAGTCCTTCAGGAACAGATTTATCCAGCATGGGTACCCCATGGGCCTCAGTTCCTGGCAAACAACTTGCCCTTGCAATAGGCTTTCCACAGCTTATGGGTGTCTGTTCTGGTGTGCTCCTTCATTGACTACAGGAAAACAACCTGCTTCACCATGGTTTTCTTGGGTTTGAGGGGAACATTTGCTCTCATGCCTAGAGCACTTCTTCCCCTCCTTCACTGATCAGTTTCTGCTGGGCTGTTTCTTGCATGTTTTTTTCATTTTCTTGCACAGCTACCACTCATGGTTTTTTACCCTTTCCTAGATAGGTTATCAGAAATGTGCCCTCAGCATTGCTGTTGGGACCAGCTTTGGCCAGCGGTGGCTCTATTTTGGAGCCAGCTGGAGTGGTCTGTACTCCACACAGAGGTAGCTCATAGTCTCTTCTCACACAGAACACACCTGAAAAACTTTGCCATATAAACCCAGTACAGGATCGAAAGAAGCCTTTCGTAATGATGAATATTAGTGATCTATCCTGAATAAGACGAAGATGTGAAGAATAATAGAATACTAAGAAGCAAAAGTGTTTAGAAGTTCCTCTACTAAAACGGTGACCGGGGGTTGCCCGCCTTGCCCGGGTGGCCTGCCTGGGAGGCAGTCAGACCCCCGGTACCGCTTTAGATTGCCCGGACAGCGAGGTCCCGGTCCCGGGAACGGCTCTTGTCCTGAAGACCTCCGGCAGACGCCCTAGCCGCGGACTAACCCTGGCAAGCTCAGCCTGAGGCTATCAGGCGGTTCAGCTCTTTTAGTGATTTCAGCTCTCAGTGATATTCAGTTCGCAGCTTGCCAGGTAGTCGCTTTGCTAGCTCAGGGGTGAAGAGACGAGAAGAGCCGAGCGGCGCATTCCACGAAGTCTTTATTGGGGGTTCCGTGAAGGGGTCCAGGAACGGCGTCTTCTCCCGAACTGGGCAGAAGTAGGGGTTTTTATAGGGTTAGGTAGGATTGGGAGAACTAGCCAATAGTCTGGGGTCTTGGTGATTTGACCTATAGCCTTTGGGTTTCTGGAATGTAGCCAATAGTGTTACAGGGAGATAACAGAGGGTCTTAAGGAAGTAGGGTTTAGTACATGACTATGCATTTTCTCTCCACGGAGGCCTCGCTAGAGGCTCAAAGATTGCAACACTCTACCTCACTGCATTCTTCACAGTCCAGTTCCTCATTAAAGATAAAGAAATCTGGAAAGATTGGCACAGTCTTGCTTGGTTCTGTCACTGAGCTCATTTCTACAACTTGCTCAGGCTTGTGTATGTTGTGTTGAATAAATCCAAGATCACTGATAAAGTTTTACTTTGATTCCCTTTCTTAAAGCTCCCAAAACTCTTGTCATTGTTCAGATGATGCCTAAGGAGTGAAAAGATTTTATATATTCCCATAGGTCAGGTTTTGCTATGAATTTATCAAAGAAATACATGATATGAGAAGTTATCTTCAGGGCAGAATTTTAGTTTCAAAAATATATATTAAAGAACAAATATTGTTAATAAATAGTAGAGCCCAGTTATTCCACAGTGTTGTGGCATATTCATTTATCAAATAGTTACTGAAATAAAATGTGATGTATATTTAGACATTGTGTAGGTAAATATCAAAACTGTGATAGAGAAGCTGGAGAAAAAAAATAGTTCTGGAGAATGTCATTAGACCTTGGTCAAGAGCAAGGATAATTTGCAAACTATTTCAGATAAACTGGGGGGAAAAAGGAGAAAAAAAATAAAAGCACTATTAATGAAATACCTGGGTAAAAGAGTGAAGGATATAATTAATAGACAATATGATTCAATCAATGATTCATTGATGATTTGCAGCTAAAATTCATAGAAAGGGAAAAATTTGCAAGGTCACCTGTATTCAGGGAGTTGCATTTTGACTAGAATCAGTGCACAGAAGGTTTACAAAATAAGAAGGATAATGGAGAGTTATCTTGATGGAAGAAATAAAAGCTTAGGCTCATTAAACCTGGAAAATTAAGATCCAATCCAATTCTTACATGACTGTTCAGTCTAATTATATGGGGGTTGGGAGGTGAGGAAAAACAGAATAGATAAACACTAGGAAGATATGTGAGCCTTTTAAACTACAATTAAAATGAAAAAATGGGTATCAATTGGCCACAAATAAGCAGAATAGAAATTAAATGCCTGATTTACTATCAGAGTAGTTATGGAATTTTTCTAATGGATGAAGATTTCTTCAACTGTTGTTAAGAAGCTTGCTTAGTTTATAAATTGCACTGTATCATATGCTTGCTTATGAAAGAAGAGGACTACAGCAAACATTTCAGAAAGACTTTTTCAACATCCCAACCTCCAGACAGAAGAGCAGTTCACACTACCATAAGCTCACTCCCACCCCCAGCATACAGTAAAAAGTAGGCACTTGACCCCCTTTCCCAAGGCATGCATACATCTCTCTGGGGCCAGTAAATAGTGTGCATCACAAGTGCTGTAATTCATTCATAATATTCCCACCTGAATTAGTTACCTTGAATGTGACTGAAACCTGTTTTTCTTTGCATGTTTTATAGCCAAACTATGATGTTACATGGTAGGTAAGCTACCTTTAACTTGGTGAAGACAAAGAGAAACCGAGAATATACTTGTTACAAATTCAAAAAATTCAGTGAAGAATTAGAATTCACAGTCTGTATGTAAAACATGAAGTAAAATTAAAACCACATTAGTCCACTGCAAGTCACTTACAAGTCCATTGTGGAAAACCTGTAAAATTACTGCCAGTATTGGAAAATAATTTTGTGCTTTACAGATCAGGAGTTGGTTCTCAAATTGTACATATATTTTTAATAATGCTATGAAACTTCAGAACTCAAAACACTGGATTCTGTACCTAGGCCAGAGTAACACTGTGCCCAGGGTTCCATTCCATTGTATTGAATCTACAAACAATTTGTAAGAAGCAAAGAAAATGATTCTTCATAAGCATTGCAAAGGTAAGACAGCATCACAGAAGTGAAATAAGTCAGGGATGCCTGACTGCTTACAACCAGGTTTACTTGTCATACATTGATATATTTAATATAAATGTTGGAGCAAGTCCAGAGTAAGGCCATGAAGCTCATAAGTGCACTGAAACACTCCCTGCTATGAAGACAGGCTAGGAAAGGTGAGGTACTTCAGCCTGGAAAAGAGAAGGTTGTGTAGAAACCTCATAGCACCATCGGAGAGGGACCTGTAGGGAAGCCAGAGAGGGACTCTTCACCAGGAACTGTAGTGACAGGACAAGGAGTAATGGTACAAACTGAAAGAGGGAAATTTAGTTTAGATATTAGGAAGAAAATTTTTATTGTGACGGTGATAAGACACTGAAACAGGTTGCTCAGGGAGGTTGTGAGTTCCCTGGCAGTGTTCAAGGCCAGGTTGGATAAGGCCTTGAGCAACCTGGTCTAGTGGGAAGTGTCTCTGCTCATGGCAGGGTGGCTGGAACTAGAGATCTTTAAGGTCAGTTCCAACCCCATAACCTTCTATGAGTCATTCTACATACACTTGCAATTTTTTTTGAAGTAAATATCCACTTAGGTTTTATAAGCTAATTTAGATTTATCAGGCAACTCTTCTAATGCTTTTTTTCATCTTCAAGGGATATTTTCTGCTCGTCTAGAAATTGCAGAATTTTCAGAGACTTTTCTTATGGAGAAAATACTAATACAGAAAGAGAGAAACTAAATATTATAAATCCTTTTACTTTTCTGTATAAAACCCCAAAATCTAGCTTTTGGGAAGAGGATACTTGACAAATAGTACTTCTTCTCAGCAGAAGTGATCATGACCTTGGGGCAGACGTGTATTTTTCTTACCTGAGCATCCTTAGCCATTGAATAAGAGATTCTGTTTATCCCCTTTTCTGCAATAATGAAGACTAATTTCCAAATAAAGCACCACTTGAAGGTGTACAATATGACAAATCATGCATGAGTTTTGTTTCTTGGGGACTTGATTATTTATATATTTGCCTATTTTTTTCCTTGGTCGTTGTTAAAGTAATCTAAATGTTTATATTTACTTTTCCATTTTAAGGAATTTCTTTTTCATTTTAAGAAATTTGCAGCAGAACTGAAAAACAGCAAAAGAGCCATTATAGAAGGCAATGAAAGACATTTCACTGTAGGTAAATAGAAGTGTTATCACCACAGTAATGAAATAAAGAAAATAATCCCTTACTAGTCCTCACAAACAACTTTTAATATAACCAAACACTTGATTATACATTCACTGAGATTCTCCTGTTTGTTCAACAACTAACTTGTAATTGCATGTGGATTATAATTAAAGCTGGCAAGATGTCCACTGTGCAAATAACAAATGTAGTTGCCACAGGAAGCTTTGAAAATGTGATGTGAAAAACATACCATAAAAATAGGCATTATGATGATTATACTGCACTGTCATATATTGAGCCATGAGTCCCTGATTCAGTTTTCTTGTAAAGGTAAATTTTTAAAACCTCGATAATCAAAAAATGAAGCAATTTTCTTCTTATTGGGTTTTAAAGAGCAATTCAGTAAAGTGATTTTGTTTCTAAACTTTTGTTTTTTTCCAATTTTTATTATAGCTCAACTTTAATCAGATTCACAAACTTCTGAACACTGCTACAGACACTAAAAATTCAAATGCAGCAAAAGTAATAAATTTCTGGCTTTATAAGAGGAACACTAAAGATTTGTCATTTTTTTCTTTTTGGAGTCAGAATTGTGCTTTCAAAGAAAATCCCTCAACTGCCTCCACTCTTCATTGCTCAAATTAAATTAAAAGATGCACCAAAAAGTATAATTTAATGTTCCAGTTGCTGAATGACATTCAGTCCATGGGATCAGACCAGAGTTACCACAGAATTACTGCTATGGAATGTCTGTGTCAGTCTGCAGCACCACCAAAATTGCCTCAAAACACAAATTGTCCGCAGCCAACAAGACTGTCACTGGTTAGCCATCCTCAGAATACTTCACTCTGAACAGAAGTGCAATGCTCTGTTCTGATAGAACTTTTTCCTGTTTGCAGGAGAGCAGAATAGCTATTTGTTTGTTCATTAGGATTAATACAATAATTTTCAATTTTTGTGTGAAGTAATTTTATAGAATCACAGAATCATTAGGTTGGAAAAGACCTTCAAGATCATCAAGTCCAACCCATGCCCTAACACCTCAACTAAACCATGGCACCAAGTGCCACATTCAGTCTTTTTTTAAACACAACCAGGGATGGTGACTCCACCACCTCCCCAAGCAGACAATTACAGTACTTGATCATTCTTTCTGTAAAATACTTTTTCTTAATATCCATTTCCTTTGGCACAGCTTAAGACTGTGTCCTCTCATTCTGTCAGTTGCTGCCTGGAGAAAGAGACCAACCCCCACCTGACCACACCTACCCTTCTGGAAGTTGTAGAGAGTGATAAGGTCACCCCTGAGTCTCCTTTTCTCCAGGCTAAACAACCCCAGCTCCCTCAGTCGTTCCCCACAGGGTTTGTGTTCCCAGCCCCTCTCCAGCCTCGTGGCCTCCTCTGGACGCACTCAAGGGTCTCAATGTCCTTCCCAAACTGAGGGGCCCAGAACTGGACACAGCACTGAGGGTGTGGCCTCACCAGTGCCAGTGCAGGGGCAGAATGACCTCCCTGCCCCTGCTGGCCACACTGTTCCTGATACAGGCCAGGGGCCATTGGCCTTCTTGGCCACCAGGGCACACTGCTGGCACATGTTCAGCCAGCTGTCGACCAGTGCCCCCTGGTCCCTTTCTGCCTGGGCACTGTCCAGCCACACCGTCCCCACCCTGTAACACTGCAGGGGGTTGCTGTGGTCAAAAAGCAGAACTTGGCACTTGGACTCATTAAACTTCATCTTACTGGACTCTGCCCACCCATCCAACAGTTCCAGGTCTCTCTGCAGAGCCCTCCTACCTTCCAACAGATTGATACATGCTCCCAGGTTAGTGTCATCTGCAAGCAACAGAAGCAGTACAGGAAACTAATTTTCTGCTTTATATTAAAAAAAGTTGATTCTTTTTCATATTTTTTCCAAAGATTCAAGAACATTGATAAAAATATGATGGTTTTGTTACATTTCAATTAATGGGGTCTTAGCATTCTGACCCATATATTGGGTTTTCAGTTTATTTCTGTTCAGTTTCAGAATTTTGTCAGCATTTCTAAGTCACAGTTAGAGTTAATTGTGATCTCCCCTTCAAATCTTAGAGTGTTGGAACCAGAACTTCCTTTGCTCTGCAATACTACTCTTAGAGTAGGTGCATATGACTTGCCTTTAAAAAAAGCAAAACACTTTTTCTTTTGAAGTGCTGGTACTGGCAATTAGCAGATTTTACCCTTGTTGACCAATAAGTAGTATTGACTGTAGTTCTTTCCAGTAACAGAAATCATCTTCTCTCTAAGAGGACTCATATTCATGTTGTCCAGTTCCCAAGAACATATCCAAATTATCCATGTGTCGTAGTCTGGAAATAATTTATAAGTGATACTGGACCGCTTCCATCTGTCAACCTTTTGTGGCCAGTGTTCTGAGTTTTGGGGTTTTTTTTTGTAATTTTCTGATGCTATGAATGGGTAACTTTCAGATATCAGTTTTCAACTTAGTTACTTAATATTTTTTGGGCCTGCTTGTGAAATATTAATGGCACTCTTAGTGATATTGAAGAAGCCAATGTTTGTTCTTAGGTTTACTGGTTTCAGCTGGGATAGGGAGTAACTTTTCTTCATTTAAATTGTATGGTGTAATGTTTTGATTTTATCAAGGGAACAGTGTTGATAGCACAGGAATGTCTTCATTATTTAATTATTTTGTGCTTATAAGGCATCAAGGCCGTTCCTGCTCCCCATGCTGCCCCACCACTGTACAGCTGGGGGTGCACAAGTATTTCAGAGGGATCACAACCGTGACAGGTGACACCAACTGAAGCTGGGGAAAGAAGGAGGAAGGGAGGATGTTTGGAGTGATGGCATTTTCTTTCCAAGTAACTGTTACATGTGATGGAGCTTGGCTTTCCTGCTTGTCCATGAGAAGAGGTGAATAAATTCCTTGTTTTGTTTGGCTTGCATGCACAGCTTTTGTTAATTTGCTAGACTGGCTTTACCTCCATCCTTGAGTTTTTCCAATTTTACCCTTTGGATTCTCTTCCCTATCCCACTGGGCAAATGAGCAAGTGGCTGTGTGGTGCTGAGCTATCCATCAGGCCCTTACCACATTAGGCAATTGTGCTTCTCAGTGTTCAGTAAAGAGGTTTACTGTAGAATACCCAGCATGACTTTCAGTACGTTTGGCTTAGATTTTGTTTTTTTTTTTGAGGACAGCTATCAAGGGAAGCACAAAATTGCAACTGCAGAAACAGATGGTCACATGATGAAATGTACTTACTGAAACATAATATAATACAGATTACATTTTAAATGTGATCACGTTAAACAGTGATGGCAGCTGTTTCAGCCTGCAGACTGCACTTATTGGTGTACCCTGGGAATCAGCAGGTGCTGCTTGCTCTGGTAGTATCAAATTATGAACAGAAAGTTTTAAATGGACATTTCAGCTGTCTATAGCTCTGAGACTATCAATAAGTGAAAAAGGAAATATGAAAGCCTGAAGAAGGAGATATGTTAATAGCAAGTTTTAGTTTTACTAAATTAAAATAAGAAACTGGAGTTGAATTCCTTTCCCATTCATCTTTTCCAAACTTTTTCTACTGCACATTTATCTGTGCATATTTTTAAATGTAAATACTAACCCTTTCTGCAATAATCAAATGTAAATTGCTACATATAGGTTGCTATTTTTTCTATAAAATCCACAATCCAAAATCCACAACTGCCACTGTCTTACAAATGCTGTTATGGTAGGTTGACCCTGTCTGCATGCCAGGTAACCACCAAGCTGCTTTATCACTCCCCTCCACAACTGGATAAGGGAGAGAAAATGCAGTGAAAGGTTAATAAGTTATGGACAGGGAGAAATCATGAACCGATTACTCTCAAGGGCAAACCAGACTTGAGTTAAATTGATTACCAACTGGAATCAGAGTATCTTTAAAAGACCTTCCCCCCACTCATTCCTCCTTCTGGTGCTCTACCTCCTCTCCTCCAGAAATGTAGGGAGACAGGGAAGGGGAATTATGGTCAGTTCACCACAGGTTGTTTCTGCCATTGCTCAGGGAGAAGAGTATTTGCTCAAATGTGGGGTCCCTTCCATGGGAGACAATTCTCTGTGAACTTCTGCAATGTGAGTTCTTTCCACAGATCACAGCTCACAAACTTCTGCAATGTGGGTCACACTTCCACAGGGTGCAGTCTTTCCAAAACAGCCTGCTCCAGTGTGGGTCCCACAGGGGATCACAAATCCTACCAAGAAACAGCTCTACCATGGGCTTCTCTCTCCATGGGTCTGCAGGCCCCCACCAGAAGCCTGCTCTAGTGCAGGCTATCCATGGGGTCACAGCTTTCTTTCAGGCATCCATGGCCTCTGGTGTGGGTCTCCTGCATGGCTGCAGGTGGATCTCTGCCTCCCTGTGGACCTCCATGGGCTGTGGGGGTACAGCTGCTTCACCATGGGCTGCAGAATAATCTCAGGTACGGTGCCTGGAGCACCTCCTTGCCCTCCTTTTCCACTCACCTTGGTGTCTGTAGAGCTGTTCATCTCACATATACTCACGTTGCTCTTCTCTGAGAACAATTATTTCTGCACTGTATCTTTTTCTTTTCCCCTTAAATATGTGTCCTAGTTCTAGCCAGGACAGGTTTAAATTTTGTTGTAGCCAGAAGGGGACACGACTAGGAGTTTGCTCCATACAACTCACATCATTTTCCAGAGGTGGGGAAAGAGCTCCACTCTGGTTCATGTAGTGTGGCAGAGGGAGCAGTCAGACACTGTCAGGGGTTTTCCATGGGGGATAAGCAACAGCATGTGGATTCGTTCATCTTTTTTCTTGTACTCTGTCATTAGCATTGTTGCTGTTACTGTTCATTGTCTTATTTCATTGCTGTTTTCAGTAAATTGTTTTTATCTCAACCAGTGATTTTTATCTTTTGTGCCTCCAATTCTTCTCTTCAGCCCACTACAGCAGGAGGGTGAGCAGGAGGCAGAATGATCGAGTGGCACATGGTTTGGAATGTTTCAGTGGGAACATAAAACTGAGAAATATGTTTCTTAAACCATGACAGTATTTTATTGCAGAGAATCTGCCATCTCAGATTGGCTTGGCCTTGGACAGCAAAGGATTCGTCATGGAAGCAGCTGGCATTGGCTCTGTCAGGCTAAGGTAAAGCTTCTGGCAGCTTCTCACAGAAGCCACTCCTGTACAACCCCTCCCACTGCCAAAACCTGGCCACACAAACAAAAAATATTCTACCTCTCACCCATACAAAAAAATAAAACCCAGTCCTTGACTTAGGATAAACATGACTCAACAAAAACCAAAACATCAGTGTGTTACCAATATTTTTCTCGTTCTGAATTCAAAACAGAGCACCGTAGCAGGTACTGAGAAGAAATTAACTATCTCAGCTGAAAAAAGAAAATCTGTATTTTCTTAGTCTGATCTAATTTTCACACATTTTAATATATGTTAATACATAAAGGTATAGTAAAAGGCATAGTAAAAACCACAGAGCAGCTAGTCAGGAGCATAAGAGAATATAAATAACAATATTAGACCAAACAGAAAGAAATAATCAGAAAAAAAAAAAAATCCCAAAACATCCCAAAACTCCACCAAATTTTCTGCTTGAGGAAGGTACCTATCATTGAAATTAACAATTCAAGTTGATTCTAAACAACTCAACAAAGTATTGAGACTTTGTCTTTTTTAACCCTTTCTTGTATGGTTCACTCCTTTCCGTAGGAACCATGAAGAATTCACTAGAATACAAGGAGCAGAATCAAACCCTGAAAGTTCTGTCTTAACGGATGTTACAGAGTAGTAATGCACTTTTCAGTGGAAGACAAAATTTTATATATGTGCCTGTTTTTGAAGAAATATGGATTTCTTATAGGTTTTATGGAATGATTGCTTTTATCCAGGGAAACAAAAGAAAAGTTGTATCTATGAGCCTTAAAATTTCACAGCGACCATTTTTGGGATGCATAGGGAAAAAAAAAAACCATAATACAAGTGCAATTCTTTCTCAGTCATTGTTTAAACAGCTTGCCTAGTGTCATAACAATTTTGTCTTATTCTTTATGACTTTGCTGCTCTTGTCAATCACATTTAACCACACTACAATAGTGTCTGCTTTTATTTTTAGAACCTTCATGCCCTGAAGTAATGTATGCTCCAAATATTGCAAGAAATTCCCTGGTGACACTGTTCTGGGAATCTGAAAAAGCAGATCAACCTTGGACTCATCTGGAGGTGACAAGGAGGTTATGGTGGTACCATGTGTTTGTGTTTAGAGCCAAGCATTTTCTTATTTGTCTGATTGTCCTTTCATATACTTAAATATGAAAAAAAAGCATTTTTGGAGGGATGGAAGATATTTTTAAATATAAACTGAATTTGACTAAAATTGGTCCAGTAAGAATAAAAATAATTAAAACCACAATACACTTTTGCTGAAAGAAATGTTCCAGAAATATGGAAACAGTGTGACACCCAAATGAAATTTTTGAAGTTGAATTATAGCTTTTCTTGCTGTAGACATAATTAATTTAACAATAGCAAAAATGCAAAACTGGAAAAATTTAATCAGTTCCAATATGAAAAACAATCAGAAATGTCATGTCATTCTATTAGTGATATGTGGCATCAAGACAGTATGTGTAAACATGCTTTGTAAAGATTTGTGCATGTGCAGGTTTTCATTTGTTTGAGTTATGGGAAGTACATTTGGTTTGACCACAACTATTTTCTGTGGGTTGGCCATTACCCAAAAAAACCCACAATGTTTGCTCAATTTTAGAACCAGTAAGTTTTCTGCACAAAGAAAGAAAGAAAGCCTTTTCTCAACCTATATCATTGAGAGTCCACATTTGGAAATTTTTCATTTATTGTTCCTTTGCTTAGAATTAGCAAATGGTTAATTAAAGTCATAAAAGGAATGATTGCAGAAAAAGATATTGACTTACTTTCTTTAAACAAAACACATCTGTTATGCCATAAAGTTAACAGTAACACCACTTTTTTTTTCCGTACTTCAAACAATGGCTGTAATAGCCCCTTATTTTCAGAAAGAGGACTTCCCTAAAGAAAACAACAGTCACAATCTATTTGTGGTTTGGTTGGCAAGATTCTTTACTGAAAGTTGAGCCACATCCAGCATATCTACTCTTTAAGCAAGACCAAGTGGTTTATTATAGAAGGCTCTTGAAAGTTGTAGGTTTTACACTATTTGATGCCAGATTGGAGAAGTTAATGTTGTTTTACTGGTAAAGATAATTCAATTTTATTTCCACTACACTAATTTTTGTTTTGCAAAGGAACACAAAACAAAACCAAAAAAAACCCAAATCAAAGCAAAAATAATCCTGGAATATTTCTCTCTGCATACTCTAATGTGAACACCTCTGAACCATTGTTCCTTTCAATATTTCATACTAGTAATCAAGAGAAACTCTAAAGTAATATATTTGAGCTCAAACAGTTTTGTGAAGTAAACTACATGCTATAGGTTGCATTAAATGCCTCTAAAATAAATTTTAAAATACCTAGGAATTATCATTTTTATTGACTGTTATGTCTCTATGACCTTATTTTGTCAGAATTTATAACTAAAACAGTATAGTATCCAGAAAATCAAAATGGGATTTCTGAATATTTTTGCAACTTATTTTCACTGGAAACTTTCAAATATGGTTATTTTGCTTATTTTCTTCTCATTATTTTACATTATTGAACTGTTTTATCTCTGATTCTCATGTTTCATTTTGATGGCTAGGTACCTGAATGAAATTTCTGTCTAACAAGATATTTCCCTTTTCATTTCTACTGTAAACATTGTCAAATAAAGCATTAACATTGAATTTTACATGGTGTTCTTCCCCCCTCCCCCTTGAGTGAAAACTTGAAAGAACTCATTCTTAATTTTGAATATTTTGGTTTTTTTTTTTTTTTTTAATTTATCCTCACTTTCTTGTTCTCATGTCAGTTTTCTTCCTTTCTTCTTCCTCCTACATTGTGCGCAAATTTAGTATAAAAGCTGACATGGAATGCTATTATAAAATAACGTTACCATAGCAGCAAAAAGTAGCTTCAGTTTCTCACCTACAGCAAAAATAGAAGGTGAGTTGTGCAGGATTATCATAAGATACAGAGAGGGTAATCAGACAAAATAAATCTTTATCAATAATGAACGAGCTATTCATATAAAGACAAATCTGTGGTAGGAAAGCAACCATCCTGTTATTTCCTGGAATATTAGAAGTTGTTTGAAATAGTAAAAAAGCTACTGCAGAACTTGAAGATAAAATATTCTTATTTATAATCTCTGCCATTAACAAAAAGGTTATTGATGCTTTCTTGAATTCATAATTTATATAACAAAATTGCGGTAGCACCTCGGAGGGGTATCATATTCATCATATGCTAATTTATCAATCAAGATATTGAAATGGGTTTTTTGTTTTTTTGTTGTTTTTTTTCTTGTCTGTCCTTGACAGTTTACATGTATAGCATCAGTGACTGGGGATATGTTTGGAACAAAGAAACAAAACAGGTTTTGGGTTTAATATATTCTAAGTCTTTATTCTGCTCACAGCGTTAATTTCTGAAATTTGAGTATTCAAATCCAGCCTAGAGCTATCACCCAAAAAAAAGATAAATAATGAGATATTACTAGGTAAATGGAGGTACATTTTGAGTGCCAGGTGAATTAAAATTGGCTTATAAATAGGTGATGAACCAAGTGTGAGAAATAGCATATATATATATGGATGAATATGTGTATTATCTATCCCTTCTGGAAGTTTATACTGTGATTGTGACATAAAAACCATAATATGTCTTTAGTGGTCAAAGAGATCCCATATAGAGGTGGTACTTTTAGTGAGTGTCAGTTTTGTAGGGAATCACTGGATTTAATCCATTTTTATCAATTGTAGAAATTTGACAGTGCAGAAATTATGGTATTGGATTCCATGTGTATAGAATTTCATCTTTCATGATCTGCTAGGTATGAATCAGGCCCAAGCATTGACATTAAGAAATCTTAAACAGGTGTGTGGTGATTGAATACATTACTTAGAGATGACAACATATGTCTGTTTTTTTTCTTTATAAAGCAGAAACAAAATCATACTTTTTATGCATAGGCCATAAAGATTCAAGGAAAGTAGATTTAATTATTGAACACTTTCATGCTAGAGTTCTCTGTAAAGGTGATGGGTCGGGTAATTATCCTCTTTGAGATTATTAGCAGAAAAGTAGTCATTCAGCCCATCATTAATTTGCTTTCTAGACACCACATGTTTTCATCTGCAGCTTTAAGCTTTGTCATGCTTTCACCCCAGCTGGAAAACACCACAGAGCTGCTCACTGACTCCCCCACCAGCAGAATCGGGGGGGGGGGAATTGGAAGGGCAAAAATTAGAAGAGCCATGGGCTAAGATAAAGACAGTTTAATAGAGGAAGCAAAACCCATGCACACTAGCAAAGAAAAACAAGAATTAATTCACTGCTCCCCACAGGCAGGCAGGTGTTCAGCCATCTCCAGGAGAGAAGAGACTCATCAATGTAATGGTTATTTGGGAAGACAAATACTGTTACTCCAAATCTCCTCCACTTCTGATGGGATTTCTCCTTGAGCCAGGTGTTATGAGCTCTCAGAGGTCCCATCCCCATNTCCTGGTCCAGAACCTTTCCAAATTGGGAAAGAATGCCTGGGCTCTTTACCTTTTAAGGGGGCCAAAGACATCTTCACCTTTCTTCTTGGTCTTGGCACTCTGCCTGTAGGAGGCGCTACAATGCAACACACTTCCTCCTCCCCACTTTAT
Organism: Bombycilla garrulus; assembly: GCA_013400315.1. Taxonomy (NCBI): domain Eukaryota; kingdom Metazoa; phylum Chordata; class Aves; order Passeriformes; family Bombycillidae; genus Bombycilla; species Bombycilla garrulus. Next base: position 55,451 of record VXBU01003365.1, on the reverse strand, counting down.
AAGACTAAGCATAATATCACATGGTCTGGAATAGCCCCCTGGTCACTGGGGGCCATTGTCCTGGCTACATCTCCTCCCAGTTTCCCATGCACCAACAACTTCCTCCCCAGTATAGTTGTACGAGAAGCATGACAGGCTTTGGCTTTGTGTTAGCCCTGATTATGAATAGCAAAAACATCTCTATATTATCAATCCTATGTTCAGCACAAATCCAAAACGTAGCCTCATACCAACCACTGTGAAAAAAATTAACTCTGAACACAGCTGAAAAGAACACAGCTGCAATTATATTTTTTACTTGTCCCTGTGACTGGGCACTGAGGAAGGATTCCTACTAAAGAAGGGTTGCCAGAATTTAAATACAGCTTTACAACAAGATGTAATGAAAAACTAATTTTCCATTGATTCTATTCTACTGAGTTAGAAAAGGGGTATTTTGGTAATCGTTTTGCTTTGTATTCTTCTTCAACTTCTACTTGGTCAAAGTAGGCTATCTTAAATTTGGGAACATAGGAAATGGTGGTTACAAAACCCTTCTAGGATTAAATATTCTTACTCAATTCAATAACCTTATCATAAACACATTTAAATCAATCTCTATTTTAGAACAAGAAGAGCTGTTAGTGTCTGATTCTTCTTCCATCTCCCCTTCTTACTTATTTTACAGTCTTGCTTTTTCCTGAAAAAAAAAAAAAAGAAGTCACAGAACTTGTTACTACCAACAATGTTAATCTTGTTTGGTAGGCAATATTAGTAGAGAGAGTAATTTTAACTACACAGAAGTAAATCCAAAACAGTTTTATTGCAGGAAGGGTAGATGAGATACCTGTCTTAGAGATTCTTTCTTCATGGAAGCATGTTCCTGTGATTTTCTAAAAAGGCATAATTAAAAAAAAATAAAAATACAAATATAGTAACATAATGATAATGAAAATTGCAAATTCCTTGTTCTTTCCAAGTTCTAGGACTCCTTTAAATAAGTTACTCCTCCTGTTCCTTTTGAAGGCTTACCTCAATATTTTTTTCTCTGTGGTAAATATGCTCTCAATTTCTAAATAGGGCTTTTAACAAAAAACAAACAAAAATCACACTGCCTGTCCATTCTCTTCTCTGCAATTTTTACATCCATTCTCCCTTTTATCTTCAAATCCACTGACTAAATCTTTGCCCTGACTTTGTATTGAAGCTCTCTTTCATATCCTCTCTCACCTGACATCCTCTCTCTTGGGCTATCATCCATCTCAGCCAGTCTGACATTTCTTTCTGGATGGTTCACTGTCAGCTCAGTGTAAGTATGCTAGAGACAGAAGTGCCCATTACTTTTCCTTTTTTTTTTTTTTTTTTGTATTTATCATATGCCTGGACATCATAGACTCTCTATTTTAGGTTCTCTGCAGTACAAAAAACTAACGACTATTTCTTAATTTCATTTAAGTATTAAAAAAAGCTTAATAAGATAAAAATAAAACAAAAATGTTTTCCTATATGCTGATATTTTCTAATACTTAGTTTACTGCTCTAAGACGTTCCTTGAGGCATTCTAAAAAGAAGATGACTAAATTTTATTGGCTGTCCAGTCCCATGTCACAAAATTTCTGACTCATCTCTCATTTCTGTAGGTAGCTTCTCATTATTACCTTCAAAGTCCTTCACAGTTTCATTGTGTTTCTATCTTAGATTTGTCCTTCTTTTTAATTCTACTGCTTTATATTAAGTATATATCTATATATGTATATGTATATATATATATGTATATATGTATGTATATTTTTTGCCTGTTTTCCCAAACTGACTGTGTTTCCAGATTATTATCCTAGCCTTGCCCATGGTTATATAAAAGACAAAAAGTGGATGACTGGGTCTTTCCAAGATTCATCAGGGGAGTTTTGAACTGGACACCAGGAAACATTTCTTTACTGTGAGTGGGGTCAAACCCTGTAAGAGGCTTCCTAGAAAGATGCTTGATAGCCCAGTTTAATCAGTGTTTAAGAGACATTTGGACAGTTCTTAATATGCCTTAACTTTTGGTCACCCTAACTTGGTCAGCCATTTGGACAGGGTGATCTCTGTAGCTCCCTGCCCAGTGAACTCTTCTGTTCAACTCTCTCAGAAGCTCTTCAGAGGACAATGTTTTGTCCCTCTGAGCATTTGCATTAATTCCTCTAACAAGTTCCTGCCTTTCATGTACTGGAAATTGCAAAACTGAACACAGCACTCCAGGTGGGGTATCACAAGAGTAAAATAGAGGGATAGAATCAGCTGACCTGCTGGCCAGGCTGCTTTTGACACAGCCCAAGATGGAGTTGGCTTTCTGGTCTTCACATGCACATTGTCTGCTCCATGTCCAGTTTTTCACTTACCAGTACCTCAAAATACTTGTCTGCAAGGCTGCTTTGTACAGGGTACTGCAGATAACTGACTTGCAGAGCTTGTGAAAGCTTATATGATCTGTTATCCTAATACTCAAGAAGTAATGTTTTGAACATATCTTGAAAATAGATCTATCCTTTTTTTGGTGGGTTTTTTTTTTGTTTTTTGTATTAGGGTTTTTAAAATTTTCTTACACAAAATAAGGCATGGTGGTTGTATAGTCAGGCTGTGTCAACAGAATCTACTCAGTCATTCTATCCTTATATAAATGTATATGTATACATGTGAATATAAATATACTTAGGTACATATATTTAAAAGTCATCCATATTAAGCCAGAAACAAGGAATCTTCCAGTTATATTAACAGATATAAAAAGAATAGTATTCATATTTTTACTCCCATGTTTGCAGATATAACATCTTGATTTATGCTGTGATATTAGAAAAAGAATATTTGCTTTATCCAAATCGTAACTGAGCATCTCCTACCTTTTCCCCTACTGCAAGGCTTTTACACTCTCCCTATTTTCCCCCTTTTATCAGGAAAGGACTTTTCCAGTCTCAAAACCCCACAAATATAGTTGTTAAAAAGATTAACTGCTTACCTAAATAAATTGTTTTTCATACAACTTTAAGTATTTCATTTAGACTTTTTTGTGGATGTTCATCTGAACAACATATAATTTAAATATGTCTGTTTAATGTGAACATTACAGCATTTACAAACTTACAATGATTTCAGTGTATTAAAAAATTGAAATCTATTTTAATGAAACATTAATTTTTATTAAAAATTCTGTAGTTCTTGTGAGTAGCTTCTCACATATTTGGCCGACTTATCGTGCTCATATAATGTGTCATTGCAACAAAAAATGTTGATAACAATATATAAATAATTTGCTGAAATTTATATCCTTGATTATCCATGAGGAAGTGCCATGCTCACAATAATCTGAAATAATATCTTCATAGCAGTCTTTATTGCTGTAAGCAGCTGCAATTGCATTCCTTACCTTTGCTACCTCTTAAAGCACACTGATTTTTAGGATATATCAAATTCTTACTGCTGACTATTACTGAAAATAAATCAGTTACTTAAGACCAGTTATTTAAGACCAGAAACTTAGGAATCTAATTTTCATTAGTGCTCACTATCCCTGTGTAGCACAGTATTTTCAGATCTCCTGCACATTAACCAATACTTCTTGACTTCAACCATGCTATGAGATTCCAGGAAATTGAAGATTGCACCTGACCAAAAGTACTGCAAACTTAGGAAATCAGTGAAATACATAGGCATTCTCTCTGATATTCAGAGCTGTTCACTTGTAATTCATATCCTTGGCGTTATCTTATTTTAACAAATATCTGGTCAGTCAAATGCAAACTTTAATTTAAAATTAAAGTGTCCTTCTTTAAATATAAAACACCATCCCCACTGGCATTTTTCCATATAGGTCTCCTTCTAAATAAAGCTGAATAAAATTTGGTTTTGTTATTAACTTCTTAAATATAAGAAAACACCATTTAAGAGAGACCAAATAGATGTCAGTCAAATTTTAAAAATAATCTTGTCAAAAACATTGGAAAAGTTAATGTCTTTTAGAGAAAAAAAAAATAGATATACCTATACAAAATTACATTTTCCAGGGAGGATTCACAGAAAACAGAAAAAAAAAATAATATGTAAACTAATTCTAACTTTCTTTGGGAGAACAAACTTTTACTGAATTTGTTGATGTAGTTGCTGTCTAATCCAAGTCTTCAGAAGATAATTAATCCCATGTTTTAAATTACTGTGACAATTTGTAAGAATTAGATTATTCATAACGTAGTCTCCCACTCCTCGTGGTCTTCAGTGGATTTATTCTTTCTCACATCACATTTTTGAAAGACATTGAGGAAGGTGTGATCTTTTACCAGTACATCTCTGAAGGGATATAAAATTACAAAACTGTAGACTTGCTTTCTGTTTGAGTCACTGAATGGTATAAATGTGGGTAAAATACTATACTTTTAAAAGGAAGACTCTGACTTGTGTCAAGAAGAAAGTTTCATTTAAGTAATTTTTTTTCTTAGAAAGAAAGACAAAACAGCAATTTGCGAAACTTTATATATGCTTTACTTTCCCCTATATGCCTTCATAGAGATATAGAAAAATATTAGTAGTCTTTAGTTATTAAACTTTCTGTATGTATGAAGAGTCAGTGAAGGATTTATCTGCGCAATGTTTTGGCACATATCACATGCTGTCAGTGCTGTACCTGGAGACATTTATGTATTTCTAGGAAAACCAAAACTGCCTTTTATTTTTTTCTCCCCTGCTTTCTAATTCAGTGAAAGAAAGTTCATACAGCCCATTAATTGTGAGTAGGGACTTTGAAAGCTAATGTCTCAAAAATTGATCTGAATGTGCAGGTAAGTGAGGGACGTGCAGGATCAATTTTAAGCATAAGGTCAATTTTATTAACAATTATCAAGAATTACGTGCTCTCATTCATCCTGACATCCTGGACATTTAATTAGTTCCAGTGTACAGGAACACACTTCCACCACATAATCAATAAAGTATGGCATATCATCTTTAGTTTAATTTCCTCTGGGGTCAATTAATTCTTTCGTATTATATTCTTCACCCTGGAGAGTCTAAAATCTAACTTTTTCTTCTTCCTTCGGAGCAAAAAGTCCTGTTTTCATCTGCTTTTTAAATTAACTATTTAACACTTTTCCGTTTCAGTAATTGAACAAAATGAATTCATATATTTTGTTGATCCCTGTCCTTTGTTTTTTTTCCTAAAAATATGATTCCACATTACTTCAGATGATGGCCAGACTGGAGTTGTCGTTGGTGTACCCAATTCTCACTTCTATACAATATTTGTTTGAAAAAAATTGAGAAAGAAAAATATTTTATTATGTCAGAATAAGAAATCTTGAATTCTGAATCTTGAGGATATCCAAGCTGAAGTTGTATGCACCATGGAGATAATAAAACAGCCAAGTAGCATGCAATCACCAGTCAAGGTCTGGATATTGTTGATAAAGTAGATAAATGCAGTATGTATAACTATGTCTCAAGAATAAAATTTAGAATAAGAAAAACAATTCAAACAACTCCTGACAGATTTCTATTTTAAAGTCTGATCTGTAGGCGCCAGGCACCTGGATGAATATTAAATCTCATACAACATCACCGTATGGCTTGTTCTGTCAAACTGATGTTTCATGTTGAAACTGAATTAATTGAATTTTTTTTGTTTTCTTCAATGAATTTGTGCTCCATGTCTTACTAATATATTTCACTGTTTGAAAATATATTGAATAATATAATCAAGAGACAAAGAATAATTTAGCTATGACAAGAAAAGATTAAGTGGATTTACATAAGCCATATATTTATATCAAGCTGTTCTTATCTTACTTGCTATCAACTCAGCCACACAAAAATAAAACATGAATAGCATCAACAAATTTGATGTATTTTCAACGTTACTCTAAAAAGGTAATAGTTACAATTGCACGCTACCTGAGTGTCAATGATCCATTTCTGAAAATTGCTTCTTGGCAAGTTAAACATCAGATTCATTTTACAGTGGGTTACATTACTTTGTCTTCTTAAAGCTTTCAAGGGCTAAGGCATGACATAACATTTATGCATTACTCTTCAACATGGTTGCAAATAACTTCCTCCTGAAGAAGAGGAAGTTGTCTGTGAAGTCCTGTGAAATAGATGTGTTTCTTTATTGTGAAAACAAGGACTCTCTCCATAACCCGCTACATTACAGTATGGACAACAAAAGAAAATAAGTATGGAGAAAAAAGAGTTCAATATTAAATTGTTTTAACTTCAGTATCAAATGTCAACTCTGGACAGGAGGACAGCAGACTTCAAGCTTCTCAGGGAACTGATAGGTAAAGTCCCCTGGGTAAAATGTTTTTGAAGGTGCTGGCATCCATTAGTGCTGGTCACTTTTTACACATCACCTCCTAAGTGCACAGGAGTAGGCAATTCCTAAATGTTGTAAATCAAGCAGAGGAGGAAGAAAGCTGGCTTGACTGAACAAGATTCTTCTTTTGGAAATAAGATGGAAAAGGTAAATTCTTGTTCAGTGGAAGCAAGATTGCAGACAAATATGCAAGTGGAAGCAAATTCAGGTATTGTGGGAAGAATACAAAGATACTGCCTACCACTGTAAGGAGGAAATTCATGTGGCCAAAACTCAACTGGAGAAGAAGTTGGACAGAAATGTTGGAGACAGTAAAAAGAGTTTTTTTAAATATATTAATAACAAAAGGCCGTGTAAAAATAGCATTGTCTCATTGCAGGATGAGGATGGTCACCTCACAAACAGGGACATGGACAAGGCAGAGGTGGGATGTGTGTTACACATTCTTTGCCTCTGTTTTCAGTATGGATGACAGACCAAGGGGGTCACAGTGTGCTGTGAGAATGATCAACCCCCAGCTGGCACATCTGTCTTCAAGCCAGCTGGCTTTGGCTCTGCTGGACATGGAGGAAGCTTCTGGTGGCTGATCACAGAAAACCACCCTTGTAGCCGCCCC
>VXBU01003365.1:25215-44856 GCA_013400315.1 Bombycilla garrulus | reverse complement strand
TTTTTATTTATTATTTTTTTTTTCCCAGAGCTAATCATTAGGCTCCAACTTGCTGATTGTCACCCTTAAATTCCATGAAGGTGAATGAGATTTAAATACCTATAATTAGTACCTATATTGTATATAATACATCTGCAGAGGGATTATCACTATATATTCTAAACTTAATTTTGAAGTTTCCTTTACAGAAATGAAGAAAGCATAGAATTTTTATATGAATATTTAAAAGATGAAAGATTCGTTATGCTCAGAGCTTGTTCTCCCCATTTTTTATTTTTCCCATGACTGTTTAGGAGCACGAGACAGCCAGCTTCATCTAGATCACTAACATTTAATGACAGCTAAAATCAAGTGATTGTCAGCCTTAGCGAGTGGCAGAAGAAAAAGTATTACTTGAATATCCTAGTTTTGTTCTATCAAATGACTTATTTTTCATAGACAGATGAATAAACATTATTTACTTCCATTTCCAAACACATTATTTTTATACAAAATGCCTATGATCAGCAAGGCAGGAAATGGTATGAGCAGCATTGCATTTACTCATTCCTGTTTTGTTTTTTTTTTTTGTTATCTTGAATCAAGTGATTCTCCTCTGGCAAACCTCCATTTTCCTACTTTTCTTCTTTGCATTATTTTTCTGAAAGCCGTGTACTGCCTCTAACAATAAATCTCTGCAGAAAGCTACTATTAAGTATATGAGACTTTCCAGAGAGCAAAACAACTTTGCAGCATTAATAAATCACAGCCACTGACATGAAAACCTGTATCAGCTGATTTAGTATGCATCAATATTATTGGAAGAATTTTCAGCAGAGGTGCTGATTCAGCCTATGAAGAAAGTGTTACATTAATTCTATAACAAACATTAAATTCTGTAAGAAATAAACAAACAACCAACCAAAAAGAAAGCATCTTCCCTAAGTGGTTTGTGGCTGCTGAATGCTTCTGCCACTTTTTAAGCACTAAATTTATGTCATAAGTAATAAATGAAACAGTGTCATAGAACTTAACACTGGCAAAATATATTTAAATTGCAGTTCCTGATACACTTTTATTTCATTAAATCTGCTCTCCCCAGTAACCCTTGTGCACAGTTCAGGAGATAGGCCGGGAGCTACTCTCAGTAGGCAGTTTTCTGAAGCCACACTTATCGGGTCTGAGAGCCTGATGCCATGGCTGTGGGCCAGTCTGACAAAAGCCAATGAATGGCCTCAGGAAATTTTTAGTTATTACTGCAACAATCTAACCTCAACAACCTTAACCAAAAAGATAATTTGTGAGGAACTTCAAAGAGCATGTGATTAAAAAAAAAAAAAAATCCTAACACTGATGGGAAAGAAAGAAAAAGCATTTTGTACCTTGAACAAAACTTATCATAAAAGATCATATTTAAAGAAGCATAAAGAATGAAAGAATTGGTCTGAATACCTATTGTTTTCTGTCAAGTCCAGCACCCCTTCAAATTTGTTTCTGTAGTTACTCAGAAGAATATNAAAAAAAAAGGAAAACAAAACCTTAAGGTAAGTTCTGTTAATTTCTTATATTTTGAATTGGACCTTCTAATAAAATCATATAAATAGGATGAGAATTAGTTATGAATGCAAAAAGTATAAAGATACAGCAGATTAAAAAAGAAATCCAAGAAGATGTATGGTAAGATTAAAGGCTTCTTTTGAAAAAATCTTCAAGGGGAGTCCAAATTCTTGGCAGATAAAATAACGATATGCCTGCATTTAGAAGGTCAGAGTACATAGATCAACAGGGAAGCAAACTGTGCCTGGAGATGACTGTTGAACAAGATGCTTTTGAGAGAGAGGATTCAATAACTCATTAAAAAGCTCAGGCTCTTAAAAGGCCACCAGTAGAACTAATGTGATTTTTTTCAAGGCCTGATCCACAGGCATGATCCACAAATATTATTTAATTGAGAAATCATATTTTATGTCCTAATTATTGTTGTCCTTAGGTATGAGTGTTGAGGAGGAGGACAAGGGGAAGTACATATCCTTTATCCTTCCCCCATAACATAGAATGTGAGTGAATTTTCAATAATCACCTTATTGAAATATGTGAGAGAACATTCTCATTCTCCACTACAAACACTGAAAAGAAATTGGAAAATTATAAGGAAATAGAACATTCTCTGCCAGGACTGAAAATAGGTTAAGAGTACAAAAAAAGTTCTGTAGAGTGCTCAAGTAAAAAAGAGTCTGATAGTAGAGAAACTGGATGAGAAGTTACATGTGATTTTATTAAGAAGGTTATAGTCAGGATAGAGAATACTATTTTAAAAAATTGGAAGATTCTGCCTCAAGTCCAGCCTATTGTGAGGTAGAACAGACCATCCCTCTGTTCATCAAACACTAAAGACTTTCATCTCTAAAACTTATGTATGCAAAAATGCTTAAGTAAAAAATCTCAGTTCATTTTCATCCTAATTCATGCATCTTTACAATTTTATGATTTTAGTTCTAGCTATTCCCTTTGAATTATCAATCTTCAAATTTCTTCTGAAGTTAGCTAGCTCTTCACCAGATGTTTGCACATACATAATATAGTATAAAACAAAGAAACCAGAAAAGGTAGCTCCACCATGAATGTTTGTGGCCCCAGGTAGATAAAGACTATTTCTTGTTCAAGACTTTCCACATACAATAAATAGGTGAGTTTCCTTTTTGTCTTCAAACCAGTTCAGGCAAAAATATAACATTTAAAATTAAATACAATTGATAGGACTCATATTAATTATCTTCTGGGTGGTATTCAAGGCTTTTAGGTTTTGGTTTTTTTCTCCTTAAGAAACAAAATTTAAAAACTTTACTGTGACATATTAGCCTACTAATTCCTCAAGTCCAAGCTTTATCAAAATGGCTAATGCTTGTTGTCTTGCTTGATTGTTATGTCCTCTTTTGTTATGTTGAACCTTGAACAGCTGAACTAAATAACTACGTTTTGTACATTAACTCACATAATATACTGAAAACAAACAAGTAGCTGATTAGTTGAAATTTCATTCAGATCACGACGCAAATATGTGGATAATTTCTGAAGAAAAAGCTTCAGAATGTATTACATATGCTCTTAGCTCAAGATAAGAAATGGATTATTCTCTTGATCCAGTTTCTTTTGCAAGTGCTACCTGACTGGCAATGTTCTGCCACTGGAATTTCAGGTAGGGTTATTCTCCTTATGACTATATTTAACTAAGTGCCTATACTTGAACCTAGAGCTTGTGTTATGCTCAAACAGAACTTTTGTGAGTCAAATAAAAGAAAATCAAAAGCTGCATTCCCTTTTTAGTTAAATATACACAGAAAGTTTTTAGATACATACATGGAAATAATTTACAAAGAAATTGTTTACAGATGCAGACATTTTAAAGCAGAACTGAAAAAATAAGGTTTGAATGATTTTCAAGAACAAGCAGCAGAGAAAATTCCTATCTAAAAGCTCTGATACAATCAAGCAATAGAGATTTCAAGACTGCATGAGCACCTGACATTGAGCATTAAAAGCCAAAGTATTAAATTGCTGAAACCCCAAGAAGCCTGTGTCATCTTGTAAAGTGCTGGATTTGTAACTATTTTGAAAAATAAATCTGCCAGAATCTGTGTGAAGCCATTTGGAATATATTCCCATCAAAATGCAAAGTTTCAAACTAGTCCAGACATGCATCTTAAAACAGTATATTCCTTAAGTGATAATTGGAACAGCTGTAAAAAAACAGAGTGTGCAAGATTTGAGCTGAGAAGGGCTAACTGTGCAAAAGATAGAAACAGCAAAGGTTAAAACACACCTTGATAGATGGGACTTTTTTTATATGATGAATCATATACAAACAAGGAGGAGCTTGCAGAAATTACTGAAAGAAATAGCTTGACAATATCTATGCAAAGAAGGTGTGATCTTTTAGTAATCAAGGAGTCAAAAAAGTGTAAGAAGAGTAAAAACAGAACCAATATTATAATATTATAAAAAAAAAAAGTAAGCACTTAATGGATAGCATTTCTTGAACTGAATATTGAACACATTTTCTTTTGGTGCTGTAGAAATTGGTGCCATTTTGAAACAATTGCATAACAATCAAAATTAAATCAGAAAGTAAAGTAACAACACAGAACCTGCTGCTGTGTTGACAATAAGAATCGTGTTCTCATTTCAGTTGCCACTGTCAGATAGTATAGCAAGCTTCCAGACTCAAGTGTTACAGGCTTGGTTCTTATCTACTGTACAGGGAAGATTTGTCTGCTGTGAAATACTGCATTACACATTTCTAAATGATGATCAGAGTTACATTTTTAAGTAAGGGCAGAGAGAAAATCACATTTCAGGATTTCAGGATTAACAGTCATGTTTATGGCATAATGAAATAAAATTGGGTTTGATCTACAATAAAGATTTGCACTTGAGAATTAACATACTGATTTTTTTTCTGTATTATTTGAGCCATTTTTCATTAATGCCCATTCTTATCACATCTCATTTCTTTGCAAAACTCAGTTTCAAATAACAAATAATTAATTTTAAGTGTTTCACATACATATTACTATAAATAATGTTCAGAGTCAATGAACATTTAAGAAATAAATGTATTTTTATATTAATTCAATGGTCCTCTCTTTTTACAGGAAGGCCTCAAAAATAATAAATCTCAAAAGCAGCATTGAGTATTTAGAGAAAAATGAGTTATTCAATCAAAGCTACATCTTATTTCCTACATTTAAATATATGTGTGTGTGTGTTTTCTTAAGCTAGCATTGCAAATATTACTGGCAAAATGATATCTTTTTTAATCTAAAATTATTTGCAAAGTTTTGTCTTCCACATGCAGAGCTGAGCTATAATTACTTGAAATAAGTTTAATGCACATAAAGATGGAAGTGCAAAAGAATTAAAAGAATTTGCTTGTATATTGAAAATTTTACAAATACAGGAAGTAAAATTGACTTTATATAACATAGTACTTGCTGAGAATATTAATGCTGATGTATATAGTAAATCTGACACAATCAATGGAAGTACAACACTTTAAAAGAAAAGAGAATATGTAATTCCAGAGGGTTATATCCTCTGTTATTAAGCTTCATAATTAAAAAATGTTATGACACATTTGCATTACACCTTCATCAGTCGGAATTACTTTGCTTTAAAACTTAATTTTCATTGTCTTCTATTGTTGGATTGCAGGTTCAACCTTTACAACAATCTCTGAGCAAGCATTGTCAAAAAGAATCTATGTGAATTTTATGACTATTAAAAGTGTCAATTAGATTTTCTCTGAATCTACTGGAAAAGAAATACATCAAATATAAATTCTTTCTTTCATGGGAAATAGAGAATTCTATGAAACTTTAATAAAATTTGCCTGAAGAATGTTACAGCTAAACAGAGTTATATTTTACCTTGATGTTTTTATATGCTTTATTGCAAAGAAAATACAAGGTTGTTATCAAGACTTAAAGGAACTAGATACTTATTATTAAAATTTTAAGACTAGTGTAAAATATAATCTTCAGTATATTATTCATACACAGTTGATATGTGCTATAATAGTGAGAAAAACATAAACATGAACATATAAACAAGAACATAATAAACACAAACATGAACATATAAAAAAGAGTGAGCTTATGCAGAGATTTTCAGACTTCAAAAAATGTATTCTAAATATAAGTAGTAATCAGAAAAAAAATGCTTAATTTATTAATCAAAACTAATTTTTTTATCATTTCATCATCACTGCCTTTGACATGAAAATTTTGTTTCATTAGTAAATCTGCTTAATTCAATTTTTTTCGAACTCTTTATTGCCATTTGGACTATAATAAGCATAAAAAAGCAGGTTAAAAAAATTAAATTTTCCTTTTTTTACTAAGGAGAGACTATCAGTCAGAATGTAAATTGCTTATTACAATTTACATCAAGATGTGATTAGTTAAAAGAGAAGTTCTGCAACCAGAGTTTGTATTAAGAAGTTTTCTTGTAGCAAAAACCTACTCTTCATCAGATTTCCATCACTTGTGTACCTCTCAAGGAAAACAAGAACCACAGGAAATAGATATAGGATTAAACACTATGATGTATGATCTGGGGCATTCATATGCTTTCACAACACTTTAAAGTATTTTTCTCAACTTTGAACTGAGCTTGAAATTGCTTAGTTACCGTGTTAGCTATAAAAATTTGCTCATATTTACAATTTATTTCACTTGAAAATGAAACTTTATGAGACATTACTGTTGCCAGTGAAAGAATGCTTATGATGGAGCATTTATTGTTATGTAGAACAGTCTTGTCATTTGCCAGTGGGGTACAATACTCCACAACATTAAAGGTAGGGTACCAAGGGCTAAAAGACAGACATTTCCTAAGAATACAGCTAAACAGCATGATTAGACTTAATTGTAAATGCAAATGGGAAGGTATGCATAACATCCTGTCACACAGACTTTTTATTATTATCAGCGTTTAATGACAAATAAGTTCAGGCAGAATTGTACTTCAAACAGAGGTAGGATTCCATTAAGACGTCGTAGAATTTTTCCCAACATCACTGGGGAATGCTGTTGCACCTGTTAAAATCTAAAGACAAATATTTGGTGAGGAAAAGGAAGAATTTTAAACTTGAAAAATATTTTCATTAAATTGTAAATAACTCTTTCTCTGAATCAGATCTATTATAAAAACTCTAAAACAGAAGATGAAATAGATGTTATTCTTTACCTTGAGTAAGCACTACAGCTAGTCCTCAAAATTGTTAGAAGAGACAATAGGCTGTGGAATTTATGAACACAGCCTTGCTTTCTGTGCAGGGACTTCCTGAAAATGTAGCTAATTGCACAATTAGATCTGAATATTTCCTCAAACAGATAAAAATTGTTTGTCCATACAACCTAATTTCTTCAAGATTTTTTCATCAACATTAAGTAATTGTAACATGACCAAGCAGTAGAAATATTATACCAATCTTGAGTGCCACATTCATATGTCATTTAATATAAAATATCAGCTTGATTATTAATTAGTATCTACCAGAACCTACTCAATCTGCACCTAAAAGGTGCTGACAGACATTATTAATTAACAGCTTTGTAAATCAGCCATAGACTTCAAGCATAGGACTAGAACAATAAATAAACACCTGGGTTGGATAATATTTAGTGTCTTCTAATAGAAACAATTCATTTCTGCTAAAATAAGATTACAAAACTCCTCTTTCTTTTCTCAAAATGGGGATGCACTGGAAAACAAAGTATTGAGGAGATGAAACAATTATGTCCTATGATGTCTTTTTTCAACATGCGGATTTTCTGTCATAGCTAGAGATTTCATGAACTTTTCACTTTATCAGCACTGTAATTGACAAGAGAGTGGACTATGGTGCCAACTTTGTTATTCGTAAAAACTTACAAAACAGTCAGTTAAGTTGTCATTTAGGATTTGAAGTTACTGTAATATTTTTAGTAATACATAATAAGGCTTTGTAAGAATTGTTGCAAGAGTTTGCTTTGCAAGAGTCTTCGTAAAAATTTTTAAATATAGATAAGAAAACCATTTGAAATCAATTCTTCATAAAGACTGAAGCAATTTCAGTTTCTTCCATTTCTCCTTCTTGTTGGTGATATGACTTGATTAATTCTTTGTCCAAGAACTACATTCTACTTATTTGTTTTAAGGTTTCAAGCTTGGGAAGGTAGGGGGCAAGGAGATGGGGTGGCAGAAAAGACAAAATATTTATACATAATCTTTTTTCATGTGAATTAGAAACAAATTCAAGATAAACTTATATCTGGTACATTATAATTCAATCAATATTTTATACATTCAAAGGTAGAGAAGAATAACAGCATGAAATGAAAGCTCTTTAATTGTATCTTAATTTTATAGAGTTTATTTTGCCTCCTTTGCTTTCTAAGGGTATTTTCAGAGTGAAAACAAACTGCAACAGTAATTTGAAGCAGTTAGGAATTTTAATATCATTACAGAAACAATATAGGGATAGATTAACTATGCATGTCTTCTCTTTAGTAGATTCAAGTAAAGCTGAATTAAAAATATTCTTTAAAATGTTGCACAAACTGAAGCCTTTTCGAGAAGGATAATGCAGGACAAAAAGAAAGGTGACATTATATTGCCGTTCCAGAATTATCTGTAGAGGCTATTTTAATGTTACAGCAAAAATTAAAGAATGTCTTATATACCAAATCATGTAAGCTTATAATCCAGTGATTTTTTTAAACAACATCACAAAATAAATAGCAGATTTTTTTATTGTTTTCAAAACTTTGTGTATATTTTGTCCAAGACTTCTATTATAAACCAATTACAGCTAATGAAATGGATATTGGGATACTCAAAGATCTCTCTGCAGGTAGAGTAAAAAGATTTGGTGCACCTGGGGTTTAAACTAAATCACTTAGTGGTTTGTCTTTGCTGTGATTGTTTTCACAAGAGAATTGAAGGGATAAATTAATATGAATGAAAACTGTTCTCAAATATCAAGCATAATTTTCTACACTGTTGTGGTTAGATGTCTTTGAAGGTACTACAGTAATAGGGATGTACCCACAGAGAGACAAAGTAGAGTGTTTATTCTACAAATTACTCATGGAAAAAATGTCTAACATAGATATTAATAAAAAAAGGAAAGCACAAAGCGTAAAACAACAGCATATATTTTGTTCCTTAGGATGTTATTTTTTGTAAAGATCCCATAATGTGATAACACTGTTAAAGAAAGTGGAGTTTTAAGGTCAAAGTTTTGAGATTCTTACAGACATTGAGAATTGGCAAAGTTTTTTAGGCTTAATAAAAAATATTTACACACTTTTAAGTATTAGAATTATATAGATTATAAATTGATAGGTATTTAATACCACTGTGTACTTAGAGTTCTTTTAAAATCTTGATGGACCCTGGCTGTGCTTGCTGGAGGTATAACCAGTGGATGCATACATGCAGGGCAGAGCCACCCAAGTCACTGGTCAGGAAAGAGACCTGTTTTAAACTGGAAGTCAACAGCTCTAACCCATCAGATGTAGTGTAGCATGAGGTGCTTGCTCCATGTAACCTACCTCCCACACCTCCTACCACAAGCCATTCTGCAAAGAAAGATGCATTAATAAATATAAAAATGAGGTTTTGCCATGGTCTTCTCCTTAACTAAATTCATGGCCCTCTGGTTTCCCTTCTCCGTTTTTTGAACAGCTGTACAACTAAAGGTCTGGTATTTGACAACTTCCAAATGACAGCCTAGAGTTTGGTTTTCTGCAATCAAATACTGTGCATTTAAGTTCTTGGAGCTTTCCTAAAATTTAGCTAAGAACTAAAAATAATATATTGTTGTTGTTGTTTTGGGGTTTGTTTTGGTTTGATTTTGGGTTTAGTTTTTTCATAATTTTGTCTTTCCTCTCAAGCACACACAACAAAACCTGTACGAAACTCGTGAAATACAAGAACAGAACGTACTTCTTTCATTACAAATAGGCTAGAAAACCGTGGACAGTGAGGTAACTCAAAAAGTGATAAAATCAGGAAACAAAAAGACCAGCTTTTTTTTCTCAGACTGAGACAGGGTGCCTCTGTTTGCTGAGGCTCATGGGTGTTCTAGTGACACTCCATCTTACTCTTTTGAGTGAAGATCAACTGACTAACTGGCTTTATGGAATTCTTGGAAAATAACCACTGTTCATGTGGAATCCTTTTTATGTGAAATACTGGGCAATAATGGGAAGATGATTTAATAAAGCCAAATAAGTCAAGGCTCAGGATGTGTAATACCAACATATAATACTATTTCTAGTTGTGTCAATATTGACAGGGCTGCTGTTCATCAGTGAGACCCGAAACCTCTGACCTGCTAAATCCAGTGGCTAAGTATTGTTTCTGCCATATGGCATTCTGGGTCTCAAATTTGCTTCCAAGCTTGGCATAATTTGCAAATAACCATTTTAGAGTAGTATTAGCAGTGGTAACTATTTCTGTATATAGTGTTCACAACTTCTAATCTCCATGAGCAATGTTAAACCTAAAATAAGTCCTAAAATAAGGACTGTGTTATGTTTTAGCAAGAATTCTGATACAGAATTTATTTGAAAGCCGAAGTCAGTGATAGGAATTTAGCAACAACATAAGTTGAACTGCCTTTAGCTTCTAGGTTCGGGTTGTTTGAGGTTTCTTTTCTGTGTAGCTTTGGTGGAGAGAGGGAGGATGTTGTTTTATTGATAGTTTTAAAATTATGTCAGGAGCTATTGGTCATAAAATTAGCTTTTCTGTGTATGCAGTAGCTGTTTGGGTAAGAAGTTCAGCTGTTTAAAAAGTATCTGATTTGTTTTATTACTTTGTTCATTGGCTTATAAGCCTTCTCTGCACTTGCTAATGCATTGTTTGGACACAGGCATTTCTTACTTATGCTACATTATGAATCTTTCACTTTGGATGAACCTTTTACATTCAGAGAGTGCTGATGTGCCTTGACTTCCAGACAGGCGAGAGCACAGTGGAGTGCTGCCTTGCCAGACTGCACAGCTGCACTGGTAGCTACAGCCAGCTCCGCAATAACTTCAGTGTAAATAAAGCAGTCTCTGAGCAGTTTGAATTTGTTGCTCAACGTGACATAAGCTCAGTAGTGGAGAAGCATTTAAGCAGTTGTCAGCCTTGGAAGGCACACCTGTTTTTTCAATGTTTGAGACTTTTTCTGTACTCTGTATTATTTTTAGTCATGACGTTCCGAGCCTCTTGGATTCTTGTATCTCTCATAGATCATTTATAATATATGAGAGATTTTTGCCCTCTGTAAAACTTCCCCTCCCATATGAACCATGATATACATGATTTTGAAACTTCAGTAACTCCTATTTAGTTTTGGTTTATGTCAGTATTGGATTAGAGTGGCAGCTCTAAAGCCAGAACACTTCTTTCCATTTTAGTTCCTATTTACTGTGAATTCTCTTAATAAATTAAAAGTTCTGTTAATGAATTTATGACATATTTCATCGAAAATTATATCAAACCATATCTTTCTTCTCTGCAATTTTTCCGTGGGATTGCAAAGAAATTAGCACATCTGTTACCATTATCACTCTTTGTTATTTATTTCTACATCTGGATTTACAATATAATGAAATTGAGACATGAGAACATTGTATATGTGTACACCTCTTTATTTAAAGTACAATTCTGTATATTATATTAATATATACATGGTTTAAAAAAAGACACAAAAATATGTGAATATCTTACTTTTGTGTCATTCCATTCAAATGGAAAAAGAAAAATAATAATTTAATTCCATTTCTGATGGAGAAGATTAAAGAAATTTATTAAATCAATGAAGTTAAGACAAGGTAAGTTTGCTACATGTCAAAATGTAGAAAATATAAAGCTACAGAAATGACAGCTTAATCTGCAATAGATACAAGAAGGAAAAAAACAGATAATACATCAAGGAATCTAATCAATACTGTATAAATCCATGACAGAGGTATTAGTTGGTATAGATGGAGCTGGAAATACAGAGGAGCTTTAAAGGCTTGATAAAAGGATGCAGTGAACAACTGTATATGAAACCTAAGGAATATGAAAAATTTACATGAGAAGGCAGTGTTGTCATCTATAAAAGTAAAGAAAGAACATAATATGTCAGCCTACTGTCTGTGCATGCTTGCTAGACTGCACTCAAGTTGTACAAGTCTTATGTGAAGATTCTGATGTATCAAATAGGCAGCTTTGATACATTTCGCTGCTGGGGAGTCTCAGTAGAAAGGTTTCTCACACAGTAGTATATGAGAATGTATGTTTTAGCAGGGGTGCATGTGTGTGTACTTGTAAGGCAATGGAGTTTTCAAAGACTACTACCCAAAATAAAACAGTCTAGATTATTCATTATCAAGACAATGAAGTAAAGATTTTGGGATTTTGCTGATTATCTCCAAACTGATAACGACTAACATATGATTACCTTAGCTAAAACTGAAATTACGTGTATTGGAGAAAGTTCCTTTGAAAGATTTCCTCGCCCCATCCCATTTTCTGAGCCATATTAACTAAATATTCTTTCCTCCTTTGTACTCTAAGCAGCAAATAAGTCATAGAGATCTTTATTAGTATGATATTGTTCTCTTAGACATCAAGGGCGTAATGCTGCTTTGTACTATTTGAAACTAAAGGAATTCTTTTGTTTTGGTTTTGGTTTTTTTTAGTATGTCAAGGCATTAAGACATTTCTTCTCATTTGCAATGATGCAATTTCAAACAAGGAAAGGTCAATTTGCTGGCTTCATTATTTTTTTCTGTGTAAAATAAGCTTTTAATTGCAATAAAATGCACCCTATTTCTTCCAAAAATCCTGTTAATCTTTTGTTTTAATGCTATAATCCCATCTAAACTCCATCTGGCTTCAGCACAAAATTTTGCTTTTCACTTTTCCTTTTCTTCACTAGTGACAGAATCAGAGAATAACTTTTGAAAGTTATCACTCATCATCTAATATTAATGGAAGATATGCCTGGGGAAAAGAGTTCTACCTCCTTACAGCAGTTTCAATGTTGAGTCCGACCGGCTCTCTATTTTTACTATGGTGGGGTTTATTCTGTGGGATTTCTGGGTTGATTTATTTTGTTGTTTTGTTTTGAGATTTTTGTTTAATTTTTTTTTTCCTTGAAATCTCTTCATGTAGAAGAGTCTATAAGTAGTAACATCTTACCCTTACACCAGAAAACAGTGGTACTCAATTTTATTGGCTCATTTTTCTTCTATTCATTCTTGGCATACAGGTCGATATCCCCAAAATAGCTGTATCTCAATAAGCAATATTCCTCTGAGGTTCCTTACTGATTTTAGCCATTGACATAATGTAAACTATTTGCATAGAATCTGTTAATGGTGTGTTACATAGAATCAGTACCAGTTTGGGAGTCCATAGCCAACTGTCTTTTTTCAATCATCTTAAATATAGTGCTTCAATTTCCTTCACTCTAAGGCTGTCAAAAATTAAAAAAAATAATTTTCCAAATATTCCAGCTGCATCCTGTGAAGCCAATTTTTACCCTATAGTTTCCATTTCTTGAGGGATACAAAGAAACTCACATAAATTAAAAAAAAAAAAAATCAGAAGAAAATGCAGGCCATAGCTAGACATTTTGGCAAAATAAGCTGAGTAAATCAGTATTAGTTTTACCAACCTGGTCAGATAGATAATTTTAGAAAGAGACAATTTATCTTGATGGCTTACTATTGTAATAATTCCTAAATTAATGACCTTGCTTTTCCATAAACTTTTATTGTATTCAGGATTTAAACATAGGGCTACTAGTGTCAGCATTAATTACTAGTAACTGAAAAATGTAATATCAAATGAATGTTCAGCAATCATTCTGCTGGAATTTAATGAGGGTGAGATGGGAGATACCAAATAAATTCTTTGATGCTTGCTGAGAGTTAAAAAATAAGAATGGGGAGAAATACTAACCTCTCAGCAATCATAAGTCTATCTCTAAATATTTGCAAATGTGAGACTTGTTATAAAATGAATATTTTTCTAAAGCTTAAATATTTAAGGAAAAATATGAAAATTATTCCTTAGAAATCAATAGCTAAATTCCAGTACTATATACTACAGTTTTCCTTACTATTCTGTATTTGCAATCTATTTAAAATGTCTGTGTATATCAATTAATACAGGCAAGTCTGCAGTTGTCAAAGTAAAATATTAGCAAGAAGCAGCTTTTCACTTTCTGAATGTTATTGATTAGATTTTCTTTTCTATCTCAATTTCTCCTCAATTTTTTTTATTATTTGTTTTATCCCTCATCAGTTCCCATAAATGTAGCACCTTTTAAAATTGAGTGAACAATTGCAATTTGTGAATGCACATGTGTATGTAACCATCTAAACAAAAAAACTAATAAAATTTCAGCACTATATCATCCTTCATCCTCTATTTTCCTCATTTTGTAAAATAAAAGAAGATCAAGTTCTTCAACCTATGGAAAGCGTGTGTGTGCAAGTGTCACTGGGAGAAAAATGTGGAAAACAATACATACGTAAAGTTACCACACAAGATGTCTGGATTTGCCTTGTAAACTGCCATACCTTTGTTCTGGAATGGAGAATGAGTGGAAGACATAAGTGTGTAGCTTTTTGACACTCATATTCTAACCTGAGACTAGAAAAGCCTGCCTACACTGCAACCATGGGTGAGTCCTTGCACCTGCTTCAGAATCTTTGCTTTGATAGAATACAGAAAAAATGGTAATGTAATGTGTAATAGCAAGTATAAGTGCATTTGATAGGCATTGCTGAAATGTATACTCAGAGTGATCTAACAGCTGAGATTCCCTGGATGATCTGTTGGACTAAAAAATGTTATTGGGATTTTTGGGTTGTTTTTTTTTTTCTTTTTCCTGTGAAATCTTTACAGTTTTCTGCTTCTTATAGCATAAATATCAATAAATGCTGAGAGAGGGACGGGAAATAAGAACACTTGTTTAGAAATGGATTCTTTATTTCCATTTTTGTCTAAACTTTGATTTTTTTTTTTTTTAATCGCAACAAAAGTATTAGCACATATAAAAATAAATTGCTATCCTTTATTTTTTGAGTGTTTGGATTCAGATTCTCAGATTTATTGGACAAACCCAAAACTCTAAAAAACCCCTGCCATTAGAAGCTAACCATTCTTTGTTAAGATAACAGGATAATTAATCAGAATTGTATTTCTGGGAAAAAAATGCATAAAGGACACCATTTTCCATTCAAATTGTCCCAAAAATGTCTTTTCTTAATAGTGTGCCTTCTTATTTCACACCAAAACTCAAATCAGAAGCAAAAAATGAAATTAGGAGTTTGCCAGGGAGTAGTCCTTAGCAAAAATAATCTTCACGGTGCAGTTCATCAAGATTTTACAGGGAATAAATATTCAGCTGATTGTTTAAAACCAACCATTTCACAGAATTTCTCTAAAAAGCCAATCGTTTGCAGTGGAGTCGTCTCTGTTAACTACTCCTTGTGTCTTTCTACTGCTATTTTAACAGTGTCATAAATTTAACAGAGATTGCAAATGCTATGAAACTGACATCAAGAAACTGCTTAATATCTTTCTCTTGATATATTTTTAGCTGAGATGTGGCTTCAGTGACTTAGAAACATTCTCATTAGGACAAAAAAGCGAACATGAATTTTCAGTCACTAAAAATGATTAGTTTTCTTCATAGTTCATAAAACATCTCCATCCAGTCTTTAATACTAGTTATTCAATTTTTTAATTATTCATCTTCTGTGTTTATCATTAGTTTTAATTCTTGCTATAAATAAGAGTGACAGTGCAGGAAATGAGGGGTGAATAGGCAAGGGGAAGAGAGCTTAACTATCATTTTTAGCACTACCAACTAATTCCAGAATATTAAATATTTCAAGAAATAAGACAAAATTACTCCTACTAGTCTTTTATTTATTCCAGAAAGTCTCTATTTTAAAGGATGTTACAGCCAAATATGAAGACATCCCAAACAAAAAAACCCAAAAATAAATAGAAATCCCAAATAAGGAAGAAAATAAAATAAACCAAACCAACAAAACAAAATGAAAAACAAACGAATAAAAAAAACCAAAAACATATATAAATTGAAACAAGTTACAACTCTGGTCTTCCTCCTCCCAAAAGCAACATGAAACAAAACCTCAAAAATAACAAACCCACCAAAAATCCATCCTTCAAAACCTCAGATATGAAGATGTTCTAACTTTTGCTATATATTAGGAGGAACTACCTGCCATGGGAGAGTTTTTCAATATCTTTTTCATACTGTGGGTTTTTTGTTCTGGTTCATAGACATCTCTGATTGCTGAATGATCGTTTTTCTTGATGAGATGTTGCAGCCCTTGTTTTTGTTCAATCCCCATTTGTTATGGTTTAATCCCTACTCCCCTATAGTTTTTTTCCGTGATGGTTCCTTTCACTTAAACCTCCTCCCCTACTTGCACCCTCCCTGTTGTCAGTTACCCCGACCACTCCCTTTCTTCCATACCCTTCCCTGTCAATCCTCACATGGGCCAGTCCCTGAAGTGTCCACTCCTTTGGAAATCCCCTAAACCTGGATGCCCCACTGGCCCATGTGATCCCTGTCTCTCCTCCCCCTGTTCCCATTGGCCAGTTGCCAATTGTGTAATCCTTTCCCTCCACTCTCTTTCCGCCCCATCGACCTCCCCATTGGTTCTTCAATTGTACCCACCCCCTGTTCAACCCCCATACTGAAACCTCTGCACCCGTTTGTTCTCTGCCTTTTTGCCTTGGATTCCCCTGGACAATAAGTGATCCCAGCTTGCATCCTGGCATGAAGAACTCTCCTTTCCCCTTTACTGCTCTCTGGTCAGCAGCTTCTCCCCTGAGCAAACACAGCCTTGGCAGGTTGGGTGCCCAGCACACACACCACACCGGCATCCTTCCCCACTCTTGTCACGTGCACCCTCTAGGGCACCTGAGTGGGTGACACCTGAGCTGGCCATGCTTATGAGGAGACATTGGCACTACTGAAATAAATTTTTCTCCCGTGTTATCTCTTTTGACTCATCCAAGACAATCACAGAACAGGCCCAAGTCTATCCTCATATTCTTGTTTGTTTCTTTTTTTGCCCCCTCTCAGGATCCCAAACTCCATCATTTAATGCTCATCACAGCAAAGCTGCATCCAGCCTTTCCATCCCCACCAAGTTCCAGAAGAGCAATTCCCTTCTCAGCTCTGCAGTCTCCTGTGCCAAGATGTTGACATCAACGATCTCTAGAAATTTTCTGCCTTATTTGTGTCATGCTGCACTGTTCTTCCAGCAGACATAGGACAAGGACCTGTAGGCACAAGGCTTCTTCCAGTCATTGAAGAAGGCCTCACTGACTTCTTCCTCTTGACTGGTGAGTTTGTAGCAAACACTCAACACAATGTTGCCCATGTTGTTCTGCCCATTAATATTGATTAACAAGCTCTTAGCTTGCTCATCTCCCATCCTAAGGCAGAGCTCCACACGTTCTCACTTTTCTCCCACAAAAAAAGGAAAAATCCTCTCCTTGGCATCCCAGCCCATCCTTCACAAAGAGACTGTGTCCATCCATGGCAGCATGCCAGTCATGTGAACTAAGCTACCAGAGTCGCATGACCTTCTTTCACACAGACCTCTAATTCTTCCTGTTTACAAAAGTAATCCTGTAAGTTTGAGAAGGAAAGATTCCTGTTCCCAAATGGTTTTTTTTAAGCTCTTTCCTCATCATTCTCTTTCTTATGAGCATGTAGAAGAGAGAGACTCAAGCTCTTTCTTTTTGTTATTAGGGACAAGCTAAGAAATTAATTCACATATCATTTTAAGATATTTAACACTTTTTATCTTTTCTAACAAAGGCTGTCATCTGTGTGGACTTCCCCATGTAGAGCTCCAGGCCAGAAGCCAGGTACCACATTTTAAATTGTTTGATCACCAGCTTCTTCTACAACATAAAACTTTTACATTCAAAACACTTATTCTCTTTACTATGCTGCTATCTAAAACCATGGAAGGAAAAATCTTTTTGTCATTATTAAAGAGTGCGCATAAGTTGTCAAAAGAACCGAGCTTGGATACCTTGGGACATATGAGAAGCATCTAAGAATAAAGTCCTCAGAGTAAACACAAGTAAAAGCTGGTTCTTAGTGCCACATTCAGCTCCAGCAGGTCAGCCTCAAGATTTTGCTGTTACCAGTCTGTAAATACCTGGTTCAAAATGGTATCTGGGTTCTCTTAATCTCGAGTTAAAGCAAAGCATCAAGTTTAAGTTCTTGATTCTTTCCCTATATTTATCTTTAGAAAGACATAGTATTCTGAAATCAGGCAAACTTTAAAAGCATTTAAGAATTTGTATTCTTTATTGGGAATTACTTAAATAAAAGTCAAAGCATTAGATATGTTTGTGAGGAATACAGTCAAAGACAGAGATGAGATGTTAACATGATCCCTCTACTGTTCATTATTTAGCAGATAAAAAAAAAAATCACAAACCTGGCTAAATATAGTCTTTTAGTAGGTTTTTCAGTATTCTATCTTCAGGTCACTAAGACATCCATCCAAATGCCATTGAAGCTGGTAGAACAGCTGAGCAGGCATATAGTTAAGACTGTTTTTCATAGGGTTGTAAAGCTGATCATAGCTGATCAACAGTTGAGAGAGGTGGTAAAGATCTTGGTCTAAAGAATGAAACAAAAGAAAAGTCAGAAAGATGGCTGAATAATTAGCTTTAGAGATTTATTATTGCCAATATTGTTATTGTCATTTCTCTTTTGTTTTTTTTTTAATTGTTATTATTATTGTTGTAATTGGTTTTGTATTTTTGTAATTCTCTATGCTCTAGAGAGACTGGAATGATAATAACACAAATAATCAGGGTGCAAGATAATGATGTGCAAAGGAACTGCCCAGGTTCACAGAGGTGTGTGAACACCTGGCTACAAACTGGGTGTTGAAAAAGATAAGGGAAGGGGGTGCTAAGAGGCAGATTGTGCTCTTTAGCATGCCAAAGTCCTTACCCAACTTGCTCAGCTGTAGAAACTCCTCTGTGGAGAAGCACTAGGACATTCACAGGTAGCTTGAAGGCATTTATCCCTGCTCATGGGCCATAATGAGCCATAAAAGATTCAACTGCTGATGAGAGGCAGCTGTAACATCTTAGATCATCAGAGACACAGGAAGTGTCCCCGATCCAAAGTATTACACCATCCCCTTTAAAACTCCCTGCCCTAGGGAAAGTATCTGTGTGTTCCCACCTTAACCTGAGTGAATATAATCCCTGTGGATGGTGTGTTTTGGTGGTTTTTCTTATGGGCTCTGGATTATGACCATCATTTTGACCAACAGACATCAAAATTGCAACTACGTAGTCTTGTTGCACAGTTCGTTGGTGGTGGGATCTTTCTACTCTTTTCCTACTCTTTGTTTTCCTTCTCTGTCTTCTTAAATGTTATTTTTATGCTTTTATGTTTCTATATTACTATAGACAGTAACCAAGATGGCTACAGGCTGCTTTCCAAATTATTCTAAAATAAACCCTACATATAAATATTTTCAAACACCAATAACTCAGTCATTTCCCTCTAATCTCTCCTAAGGGATCTATAAACAAGAATCTGGGTTACTCTTCCCTTCTGGAGTGGTTGTAATGTTGTTATTATAGACTCTATTGGTAATCTGATTTTGTAATTTTCTAATTTCTTTTTTCTCCTAAATAGATCTGTCCTTAGAAGCCTATTTTCAGGCTGAAAGGGGGAGTGTCTTTTCTGTGTGTCTGTCTATGGCTCCTTTCTGTTTCTCTGGAAGTACTAGAAACCTCAGTATCTGATGTAATTTTTATTGAACAGGTCAGCAAAATCGGTATAACTTTGCAAAGTTTTAGGCTTTCATGAAATGTATGTTTGGATGAAAATATGTAATAATATAAATTTATTTGTTTTACTGCTCACAGAATCTCAGAAATCTTCCACTACCATTGGAGAATTGTTACTGGTGCTCAAAGAGCTACTTCTTTCAAATTCAAGGTTGGAAATTAGTTGTGTGACTCTTTGCATTGCTGTTTATGCCTTATAGATGAAGAGAACACTTAAAAAAATGCCAAAAAATCTTGAAATAA
>VXBU01003365.1:0-19685 GCA_013400315.1 Bombycilla garrulus | reverse complement strand
TTTTTTGTAACTTCTTTTATTGTTAACATTTCAAAACAGACCTTCAATAAAAGTAACAGTTCTCTATTAATTTATCTAATTTCTACAAAAGGTAGGGTCTTCCCTAAATTTGTCTTTTGAATGTAACATTCATAGAAATACACTTGCCTAACACTCTGTTTTGCTTTGTTAATCAATGAATTGAAGTTTGTATGAGAAATTTCCTGCCTACTCCTGTATTTTTTTGTTATTTAAAATATTGTTGCTTACAGGCATTGAGTAGAAACTACTTTACAAAGCTTTTAAATGGGAGAAATATGCTTTTCTTCTTAAATTTATGCCTGGAAACCTCAATTTTTTTTTTTTTATTTTTTTTTTTAATTTTTTTTTTATATCAGTGCAAACTTTCTTTTGGTCAGGTATTACAGTGGGTGATGTGAGATGTCACACAGAGTTCCATCAGTCATGTCAAAAGACAGGTTTGTCACATAACTGAATGAAACAGGCGACAGAAAAAAAACTGCAGAAAAGAAAATGATGAACACTGATCTGCTGTGGAAGGGCACCTCAGGCTGTAACAAAAATAGACTTTGTTTTGTGCCACTGGCAATGAATGCTGCAGTGCTCATTGTTTGTAGAAAAGGATTTTGCTGATGATGAAACCAAATTGAACACTGAGATCTCTCCGCAGAACCTTGAAGGCACTTTGGGCAACTTTGCTGAAACAGGCCACAGTTCAAAAAAGGAGGGCAAAATGTAGCTATGAGAAGAATCCAGCAAAGAAGCAGTCTTTCAGTTGCTGTGTTTTTCTCAACATGGCCATGAGTTTAACTTTGACCAACTATAGCATGTAGGAGAAAAGATTATGAGACATAGGGAGTAGGGCTGTGGTGGATCCTCATCCTTAATAGTGTACAGGTGTGTAAGACAGGTGAACAGCATTGAAGGAAAAGAAGTGTGGAATGCTGATATGTATTGCCCAACCACAAAAGAGTAAAAGGACATGCAGGTGTTATGCATGTGAGGGAAAAGGATATAAAAGATTGTACTGGGGAATAATAAATTGCTGATGCTTGAAATCATTCTTTGTGTCAGTTGTGCCTCCTCTGTCAATAGCACAGACCAAAATACCAGAGAATGCAGTCTTTAATGTTATTACATTAAATACATCAGTATTATTATTATTACATCAATTTCTATTCCAGCTTAGGGTATATCTGCATAATACAGGGGTGCTCCTTCCCATTGTACGGGGACTCTTGTTCACAACAGTATACCATGTGCAAAACAGCAGTGGTGTAATGGCGTTTTTGTCTTGTGTTTGTTCGTGTTTTTAATTACTCTGCAGGAATTAGACTTTGCATATACTGTTGGTCTTCCAACCCATCTCCAATGGTAATTGATACAGAATGGGTGGAGGAAACAGTAACTTTTCCACAAATATCAATAAGCAGCAGCTGATATTTGATTAGTTTTTGTCTAATGACTATAGATCAGTCAAATATGCACCTTCTACATTTTTTCAAATATAACACCATAAATCTGCATATTCTTATATCTACATAAACATCCAGTTCCTTTTGAAAACTCAGCACAATCTCGGCTTCCACAGCCACATATCACACTGTCTAAAAGAGCATGTTTTGTGCCAGTGCATTTTGCTTTAATTTTTAATTGCTTACAGGTTTTCAGAACAAACAAATTACACATATAACCAAGTAGGTAAAAAATCTTTGTTCTGCATGAAAAATTTTGCCAAATTCTGACAAATGTTTTTTCTTGTTTTGGTTAGTCTTTTCAGTATGATAATTTATACATGCTACTGCTGGTGTTACAACATTAAATTATACCAAATAGTGTTATCATAGATATGAAAGCTACTTGTCTGCTACAAGGGGAGTACAGAACAATTCAGAAATTGTGCATTTTCAGAATCAGACTTGGGACATTGCTAGAGCAGATAAATATATCCCCCCGATTGGATATTACTGTCCTTCAGTTAGAATTTAAGGGTTCTTAAGGTCTCACCCTATAAGTGATCTGTAAAAATCCAATTTTCTTTCTAATATGGGTGCTAAAATCCTGAAATACAGTTTTTAATCATGTATTACCTCGTCAAATAAGTTTTTGGTGGATGTTGGTTTAGGGTTTTTTTTTGTTGGTTTGGATTGGGTTTGCTTTTGTGGGTCGTTTGTGGGTTTTTTTTATGTTGACATTAAAGATTATGCATTTCCTGTGCATAATGCACAGGAAAATAAGAAAGTGCTGAAGGTTGCAAGTATCATAGGATAACATTCAAGGGTTTGGCAGCACAGGCAAAAGTCAGAGTCTGTTTTGGTCTCATACTTACTGCTGTTAGGAAAGGACCATAGCAAATTATCTTCAAACCTTCTTTGCAGTTGATTCACTCCAGAAGGCATATCAAAAGTCAATTAAATGTTAGTGTCTGTGCTAGAGCTCTGGTTCAAATCAGGAGGGAGCTTTTGAAGCATGTATTCCCATCATGCCTTTGAATGTGCCATATTTCCCATTGCAGAACAGCTCTGGATACAAGCATCACAATTATTGAGGAATTAGCACTGAACCAGGAAACTGAGGTACTTGCTGCTGTGATAAACCAATACACACATTGATTATTTGTTGCAATAAAAGGTGGTAAAAAGAGTGCTAAAGTAACTTTCAAATAGATTTAAAAATCCTTTTTTTTTTTTTTTTTTCCATAACAGAAACAGCTGAGAGAACAATGCATTTGCAAGAATCCAGATGGGGCACCTTTTGTCATATCCTTGAGTAGGTGTCATCATTTGCTTTCTTTAAGGTACTTTTACTTATCTTAATAACGCTAATTTAAAA
The DNA here is from genome assembly GCA_013400315.1 of Bombycilla garrulus. Taxonomy (NCBI): domain Eukaryota; kingdom Metazoa; phylum Chordata; class Aves; order Passeriformes; family Bombycillidae; genus Bombycilla; species Bombycilla garrulus. The sequence continues at coordinate 16,853 of VXBU01003365.1, read as the reverse complement.
AGGAATGAAAACAAAAGTGTTCTAAATGATTGTTCTTGTGTAATATGGTGGGATTTACTCTGTCATTCCCATGTACTTGGAGACATGGAGGAAGAACAAAATATAGAAATAAGCAGGGCTTTTGTGTGGTGGTTCATTAGTAAACCAAGTTGAGCCCAGCGGAGCCACCTAATTCCTCCACATTGCCAACATGCCTTAGAGAAAGCAGGGCAAACTGACCAGCTATATAGAATGTTAAGTTTAGTCTCTCTGTTGAGTTTACTAAGTAGAATACATTTGTCAGGTAAAACCTTAGATTTTCTAATTTTATGATGAAATTGACGTATTTTTAATTCACATCCAAAGTGATTGCCATCAGGACACTAAGGGCACCTCCCCAGATCTCCCAAGTCTAGGGGTTTAGCTGTCTGAGTTTGAGGACAGCTCTGATGTGCGCAGCCATGTAGCCTTGAACCAGAAAGGAATGGGGAAAAACACCAAACCAACAACTGTGAGAGAGAGTTCTAAAAGGAGCCTTGCTGAGGGCCCTCATGGTTTTGTTTGGAAGCTACCCTTAAGCTCAGACATGGACTTGGTGTCTTGCTGAGCCGTGGTGCAGGACACCCACTCTTGGCAACGTCCTGCTGGTATTGACCTGACCCCTGATACTGATCCCACAGAAGGGCCTTTCATCCACACCAGACATTTCTGACATTAACAAAACACTTTCTGAGTTTTCTGATGTGTTAGGCACAGTAACAGATATGCCAGTATAAAATGCAATGGCACAAAACATTGGAACAAAAAGTATGTAAAGGAAGAAGAAAGTGTTCTCTGCCTTCCTATGGAGATTCCCACAAACTGGAATGCACTACAGGTGTCATTGCACAAACCTTACATGGAGTTATGTTCTAGAGGACATTATCTTTAAAAAGCATGTATAATCTGATTACCTGCACAATTCCTCTCTTCTCTTAAAAAGATATGTTTTTATCTTCAATTTCAATCTATTGCGTTTAAGTTTTGCTTCAACATTTTTTAGTGATATGAGCCAATAAAGAATATTTATTCATTTTTCATTGTGAAACTTTAGAAACTAAACTACAGGTTTCCTCTTACATTAAAAAATTACAAAGGCAACTACAGACTGTCATAGTGGTAAGGATACTTTAACACAAAGAATATTTACTTTTGAGGAAATAAGTGTATTAAAATTGCTATTGCTGATTTTTTAGTTATGATTCAGGGTTAATGTTTCAGTCTTCCACAACACCTTTTCAATAATAAAAAGCATTCCATATTTCTATTTCACAAAAATAAAAATGTGGGTTTATATCTTGGAATTTTTCTACATTCTTGATTTGTATTTTGCTTTTGTCAAAAGACAATAAGACTGAACAGAATTGGTTTTTATTCCATCTCTTAATAATACGCATAATAACATCCTTAATATAATAATTTGCATCAGTTTCAAGAAAAAAAAAGTGATCCATTAAAGATGCTAGGGCCACAATTACTACTCAGTAGTTTTCCTATAATTCTAAACATGGAACACTAAACAATGATCTGTAAACAACAGCTAAATAAATTGATGCTTATTTCAAGCTCCTTAATATTTAGAACACTTTCAGGGGATCCGCAAATTAAACTAATCCCTTACCACAGAATGAATCACCAGTTCACTTTTGATATGACATTCATGTAATTTTTATCTCATATTCAGTGGTTCATAAGCACAGTCAAAACAGGAATGCTCATTAGTTTTTCTTACCTCTAAAGGGAATTGAGCAGATACAATATTGGAAATAAAAATTCATCTGCACAAATACTGCAGACTCCAATTCATCTTCTTTGCACTGTATTTCTTTCCTTGATGGTTTCATGTCAAGTTGATGTCCTTTACCCATATGAACAATTACAAAGCAATTTTAGGAAAATGAAGGAAAATCAAGCACTGTCATATTTACTCATTGCATGATTCATCATATGACTGATCTATTATATTTTCTATTATGTAAAATCATTTTTGTTTGCAAGGTATTTCTAAATGGTGAATGAAAGGGTTTCTCTCCCCTCTCTCCAATGTGAGTAGAATTACTCTTTTTTTAGACAAGGGTAGAAGCAGGGCCATGGAATGCTATGAAAGATCAAATGAAATGCTCAAATAAATTTTGGAATCTACTTCTATCCTAACATGAACATTGGCTGCTTTAGGTAACATGTCCCCTGGCATTAACAAAGGGGATCGTGTTGGTCCAAAGAGCTACCAGTGAACATCCAAAATAAATTTTGGTAAATTACACTATTTAAATATTACATGTGTAGTTAATTGCATGTTAAAGATTCTGAAATAATGCAACAAAAAAAACCTAACTTCTTCTTTGGCTCCAATACTAATACTACTAAATGGAATGCATAACCCAGTTAGAAAACAAATTGGAATAAAAGGGGTAAATAGTGAAGAACCAACCAAATGACAACAGTTTGAATATTTGGTATTTCACATCACTGAATATCAGTTGAACATCACTGACTAACTATTAGTTAATCACACTGCCTTGGAAAGTGTACTAATATGTTTGCTAATAACTTGTTTGATCTTTCTGAAACCAGATATTTCTATGAATGTTCAGGAATACTGATTTTGTCCTTATGTATTGACCCACATAGGCAGGACAGCTGATCCCAACTGAACAAAGAGATATTCCCCACCATATGGCCTCATGTTTGGCACATAAAGCTGGGGGAAGAAGGAGGAAGCAGGGGAGGCATTCAAAGTGATGGCATTTGTCTTTCTGAGTTACCATTATGCGCCACGGGTCTCTGCTCTCCAGGAGATGGCTGAACAACACCTGCCTGCCCGTGGGAAGCCATGAATTAATTCCCTGTTTTTCTTTTCTTCTGTGTGTGGCTTTTCTTTCACCTCTAACTGTTTTTATTTCAACCCATGAGTTTTCTCACTTCTACTCTTGCAGTTCTTTCCCCCATGCCACCAATGGGTTGTGGCATGGTGTGAGGGAGCAGCTGTGTGGGGCTGGGTTGCTGGTTGGGGTTAAACCATGATGCATCACAAGCAATTCTCAAAATTAGCCTAGGACCTGTGACCCTAGCATGAAAATAAGTTCATACTTCCAAAAGGAAGATAAGATATAGGAATGTAAAACTTTTCTTATGGATTTGAGGGAATGAGAAGAATAAAGCCCTATACTTCTGTATTCAGAAGCTGGGATAAGACAGACTTATTCTCAATTTGGGGGAATATTTGTTCACTCCTAAAGCTGCTATATAGGACTTCTTTTGACAGGCACTTCTGGGTATTGCTGCATTCAGACTTATTCACACCAAGATTTCAAGTCAGATAAAGAGGAAAAAAAAAGCCAAAAATTTATTGAGGTAAGTATTAAAACACAATTCCCTTTAATATTTAATAACATTTATATTTATATTTAAATATTTAATTTAATATTTATTTAATAACCATAACCTCCGTTTTCTGCAGTTGTTTCTTCAGAGAAGAAACCTATGCACAGTTCAATGAAAATGGCTGCAGTCCAGAAAACACCTAGCTCTGGCTTCATCTGTACTGTTAGTTATAGTCAACCCTGATGATTCATCACATGATTAAGTAGTGTGATTCCTATACAAGCTTAACTTGGTTTTCCACAAAAAAGTATATTTTCTCTTTAATTTGTTATTCATGCTATTCTTAAACGTGGTGTTTTGTTTTTTTTTTCCTTAAATGGCTTGCTTGTATTTCATGGAGAATATATTTTCTTAGTTGTTTCAAGGTCATATGTATACCATATATCAGATAACATCCTTAAAATATCATCTTCTACAGGTTCTCTTCTAAATGTGATTCAAAATAGTTCTAATGTTTATTTGGTAATGATTAAAATAGGCTTCCAACACTTCTCAGGCTCTTTTGATATTCAATTTATCTGGCAGTATTACAAGAGTAGGTAGAGTAGGTAGATAGAAGAGTAGGTAGATAGAAGTATACTTGTAGGCATAACTAGGTAAATAATAGTAACATGTTCAAGATAAAAATATATGTGCATATATGTACTCTGTGAATACTTGTAACTTTCTAACTACTCATAAATACCATCTTCATATCTAAGTATCGTAACATAAGTGGCACCTACTAGAATTTTTAACTTGAATTTATTGGCTCACTCCAGCCTGCAATATGACTATACGTGTGGTCAGGATCATTAGATAAACCTTGAGTTGCAAGGGACATGCAGGATCAGGAATTCATCAACATAGAAGACACAGGCAGGCTGTATTTTCTGCAAATTAGGCTTCTAAAGGCAGAGCAAACAAGAATAAATGAGTGTAGGAAAGTGAATCCAGAGCAAGAACCAGAATCGGGGATGAGCAAGCATGTGTCAAGATAGGAATGAGATGAATGATTGCAACTGCACCCTAAACACAAGCTGAGCAGCCAAGGATAGAATTGTCTCAAGAAGGCAATAGTACACCACTGACGAGCTCTGAAAGCAGGCTGTGGCTGCCTGGGAGACTGACAGCTTCAGGGAGTTGGATGCAGATGCATCATCCAGCTGAGAATGCAGGAAGATCACAATTTCCATGTTCTCTGGTTTTTCAATCTAACCCCTTCCCAGACATCCCAAATTTTACCCACAGAAGTCAAGGTTTCTTTCCTTTTTCTTTTTGTGTTCAGAAAGTGTAAGCACTGAGAAAAGCGTTCTCACATCTGCAGCATTTATACAGCTTTTCTTTTTTTCTACTGAACAGAAATGGGGAGGATTTTATTTTTCTTTGAGTTCCTATCTCTCCATGAGAGTGTTTGAAAAAAGCCAACAAGATTTTAGAAGAATATCAAATTAATTAGGCATGGAATTAAGAGAAACTAAGATTACAAATACCTTTATGTCATATAAGTGAAAGGCTGAAGAGTGAAGTTAAGCATGAAGAAACTATCTTTTGTATCACAGAAATATGAATGATTATTCATAAAATATGCATAAAATATGTAAAAAGCAGCCAAATTGAGCCTATTTGCTTTAAGGAGTCAATATGCAGTGTGTCACTTTTGACCATGTGCTGTCCATCACCATCTGAAAATAATTTTGATACTCATTCTGAACAGAAAGGAAACTTGTACAGCTCTGAAATGTTACAGAACTTTTTTTACTCCTGTAAAAAACAATCTTAGTTGAAAGTGATCCACTTTTTAAGCAACTAAGATTTGTGTTAATATTTGGTGGCAAATAAGTAACTATGAAAAGCACTGGAAGTGAACAAATATATATAGAAAAGAACAGTTCTTCTGTGTGTGTGTTTGTATATGTGTGTAAAATCTGTACAGTACTAAAACAATATTTTCAAACCAATGGAGTAGGGTTTTTTTTCAAAAGTCCTTTATGACGTTTTATAAGTACAGCTTAGAGTTTATTTGAAGCATTTCTATAAGATAGTCTGAAAATACCTTCCAACATGGACTGCTCAATTCATCATGTAGATGCAAACTAAACAAAAAAAGAAGAGACATTTAAAACATTTCAAATTAATAAAAGTGCTCATGTAGGTTCCAAATTATTTATCTTTCATAATTTTTCTTATATAAATACTAACAGGATATATGATCTCTATACTGTAGTGGTCCCAGCTAAAAGACTGCTGCACACTGAGGAGTTCGTATTCCAATAACAAGCTGACATAAGTGCCATCATGTCATGTACTCTGCACATTTCATTTGGTTTTCAGGACTGTGCCACACTGGGATGAGCTGAGCCATATAATCGTAATAAATAATCTTGGAGGTATCACTCAGTTGGCATTACTAGTGATACCAACATGTCCTTGGCTTTATCTTGAAGGAAAATAACATGAATTCCTTGTATGCAATGATATTTTTAAGAAAAAGCACACCTTTAAAATATGGCAATACAGGTGAGCCAAGGCATGGTTGTGTCTAGAGCATGCTGTGGCCTGATTGGAGGTGTATCCAGTTTTGTGCCATCTTGCCATTTTCATCCTCAGAAAGGATTTAAGATTTGTAGAATAAAAGAAGTAGTGCAGCTCTTTGTGTGCAACATGCATGAACTAAAGTTCCATTATTTGAGCAGTTTTCGTAGCAAGATGTCTATCCAGAGTGCCGACAATTCCCAAAACATAGCTCTATCAACTAGCTGATTTTTTTTTGTTTCTCCTTTAAGAAATGCATTTTTCAAACATACACATCTGTTCATTATTTTTTTGGAGGCTTGTTATGATCCTTATAAGAAAGGCATTGAGAGTCTGTATCTCAGTACAAGACATGGACCTCTTCAAGTGAGTCCAGAGGAGGGACAAAAAAATTGTCAGAGGGAAGGAACACCTGTCCTATGAGAACAGGCTGCGAGGGGTGGGGCTGTTTAGTCTGCAGATCAGGAAATTCTGGAGAGACCTCATCATGGCCTTATAGTAATTAAAGGGGACCTAAAAGGAAGAGAGGGACAGATATTTTAGTAGGGATTGTTGCAACAGGACAAGAGGAAATGGCTTTAAACTAAAGAAGGGTGGATGGAGATTCACTGGTTACCCGGAGAAATGGTATATGCCCCATCCTTGGAAACATTCAAAGTCAGTTTGGATCCTCATCTGGGTGTAGTTGAAGATTTCCCTGCTCCTAGAAAGGAAGGTTGGGCAGGAAGACCCTTAATAGTCCCTTTCAACTCAAACCATTCTACAGTTCTACGAAAGGCCACTTACTAAAGCTTACACTGTAAAGAAAGACAATAGCATTGGCAAAAATACATCCCTTCAGATTCCGGGAACACCAAAATCAGCAGCCTTGAAGCCAAGGTGCAGAACACCTGTAATAACATTAGTTAACATTTTCGCCTTTTGAGCTGTTACAAGATTTCTTAAAATGGTCAACTCTACTAATTATTTTTACTGCCCAAAAGAGAGGATGTTCACCAGAGAACTTGTCCTGCACTGTTAGATAAAGGCAAAGACACACAGGTGGCTTTATCTCAAATTCCAAGCAGAACCAGTGTCCCAGGAGATAGTCAATTGTGTTCTGCAGTGAGGGATGTGAGCAGCACAGCACACTCCTGTGCTTGCTCATGTTACCTGTTATGTGGACCACTATCTCCTCCATGAACAGCTGGCATCCCATCAGTATCACTACATCCATTCATACTGCATGAAACTAAAAGAGCTTCTCACCATTCAACTCCATTCAAGTGTCCTTTTCCATTTCAATGCTCATTAAATTGTTCATTCAAAATTGAAATGTCCCAAAGCCTAACATTGAAAAGTAGTAAGAGAGGGGTGGAAAGTGAGGGGACAAGGGAGGAGACCTCATGATAGTCTGAATTTTGTGTATTTTACATTTTTGACATCCTCATTTAGGTCAAACATTTTTGTGTAAAACCAAGGTTTGGTGAAACAAAAATACTATTTTTGTATTAACTCTGCTTAGAATATAGTTTTTACTGTGTTCATGTGAAGATGTTGTTCAGCAATCTTAACATTTTGTTTCTTAGAACTAGAACATGAACTTAGAAAAATAATTATTCATATTCAAGCTTGAAAATTACAACTACTGTTTTGAAGCATCGAATTTGCATAAAGTGATTTCTTTCAAGTGCTTAATTCATAAAGCAATTTCACATAACATGTAAACCATTACTGAAGTAAAATTGCATTTCAAAGGGGTACACAGTGATCTAGCTGCTCAGCTGTCACTTGCATTAATAAGTCACACAGTACTACTTGGAAAGTTTGTTGCCATGTGTCTAAGTTAATGACATCATAGAGGGATCATCCCATACCAGCTTTTTTTGCTAAAAATGCATTTAAAAACTTCATTTAAATACTCAATTTAAATATTCTATACTTATCTATCAATTACTGTGCAGAGACCCTCCCTCAAGCAATTATTTTCTATGAAATTTCATATTTATTCATATTAGCTATATCGTTACACTTAGTGGAAAGCCCAAGGTAAAATTATAATATCACTTGCGACAGAAAATGTTACTGTAGCTATTTTATTATTTACTAGTTTTCTAGTAACAGCCATCTGCAGTCTAATTACTTTTGTAATTTGTTTGCTCAAGCAAAGGGTTTGTTTGTTTTGTTTTGTTTTGTTTTGTTTTTATTATATAATTAAGTTGTATAGAAGGTAGATATTAAGATTTTTTTGTTCTATGAACAGTCAGGAGACTTGAGATAGAAGAGTGAGATGATTAAATCGTGAAGAAGATGGTCTTTGGGTACAGCTTTGGCACTGACTTACCTCACTTATAAACACAGCAGGAAAACTGTGGATCTAAGTCTATTAATGGAAATGTAAAAGCTAGTGAGATCCCTTTATTACTTCAAGTACATAAAGACACTTCAGATGAATAGGCAATATTTTTCATTAAAGAACTCATAAGAAAAACAGTGCCAAAACTATTTATCTTTCTTCACTTTCACGTTGCATTTTGCTCACTATTTTTGATGAACAAAAGCTAACAACAACAACAACAACAACAAAAGTCTGCAGTATATCAGTGGACAAAGAGAAACATAACTTTTCTTAGGGAAAACCACATTCATGAGTACATGAACATATTTCTGTAACCATTTTCTAGTGACTCTCAATTACTGTATCCTCTTGGAAAGCTATTTTAAATTAGTTACTTCCTCAGTATTGGCTAAACACGTATGTTATTCTCAGTTTCTAGCACAAAAGACTATTTGCTCTTAATCACTAGGTTAAAATAATGTCTTGATATACAGCAGTACAGATACATAAGTTTTATGTAATTTCCTAGATTACTGCCTCTCTACTTTCTTACTTCTATTTGACATTTCTAAACAGTATTTTCAAAATGAGCTGTGACAAAACTAGCATTTTGAATGATTGGCTGATAGAAACAGGGTTACTCCTTCAGAGACTTAAAATACATATATCTCTCTGCTTAGAAGAGGCTTCAAAATGCTTTTGAGCTAGATATGGCTGCTGAATGAAAAATGTTTCAACTCTCAGTTCAGACAGTACTTATTGAATAAAACATATTCCTGTAAAATAAATAAATAAATTACTTGCATTTATTCAAAAAAAGAAAGATTGAATGTTGTAAATAATTGTATTGATTTCATTTGGTGTTAGCTCAGATACCAATGATAGTAACTATAGGTGTATGCCCTTGTCAGTTTGGTACTTCAATTAATATTTTTTTTGGCTGTGAGCACTTTTTCAATAAAAAAAAAATGCTGCATCATATGGCATTAAATGATGTATCAGTATCTCCTGTCACTGGTTGTGAAGACCGTCCAAAAGGCATTCAGTATATTGTAGTCATAAGCATACATCAATAAGTTTGAATATTTTTAATAAATTTTAGTTCTGTTTCATCAAAATGTTTATATTCTGAGGGGCTTTGAGTCAATGTTTCCCTACAAGATCATTTGCACCTCAAGTTGACAGCACCTAGATGATAATTTTATCACTTGTGAAGGAGGAGGTGGTTTTCAGAAAAATATGTAAATGAATTATTACCTACATGAATACATACATGGGGAAAAATGCAGAGTTGAGACTGTGGAAATAATTTCTGAATCTAATCTCAGTAAATTGTTTTTCTTTTTCTTTTTTTTTTAATCATATAACCCCCATACCACATACATAAAGGTACTGCTCTTTGAAATCAAATCCTCAGAAAATCTGCATCAGAGGAGGAAACACAAGTAATGAAATGTATATCTGGAGAAGGGCCTCCATGCAAATGGTTACAAGGGTTTCTCATATGAATGTTAAATTTTAACATATTCTTTTTTACAGGTAAGTAGAGTTTACACATATTAAAAGATCTTCATTAAATTCTAACATAAACAAAAAATAATTAGGCCATGACTGCATTTACTATGCCATAGGTTTGTGTGAGCCCTACTGCTTCAGTGGCAGAACTATTCATTTCTAAATACACAGACTATCTCTCACTATGAAATATGCCTTAAACATTTTCATATTCCAATTAATAAAGAAGAAGCTGTAAAGACAAATCTTAAAGCAAATTTAAATACACATTAGAAGCAAAGAAATACAGAGTAATATCCATCTTCAGTCTTGAAAGATCTAAAGGGAAAAGTCAATTGTATTTTTTTGCCATCTTTACCATTCAGCCAGGAAATTAAGATGTTTGGAGATGCATAGCATTCATTAGATTTCTGTCCAGAAATGTTTTAGTTATTACAGCATTATATTTACCGAATATTTCAATCATATTCACACTCACAATGTCAGTCATTCTTATAATTTATAATACTTAGAAAAACCTGAAAGATACATGGCAAATCTATTGTGGCTTCAGGTTTAGAACACCCTGCCTCTCAGAAGTGCATTACTGGTAGCTCTTAGGCAACCAGGTATTCTTTGTGAAACATTAAGAGATACCTCTAAAAATACTGCTGGTCAGAAGGGATTATGTAACAAACAAGAGATTGATTTTCTTTAAATGCTTTGTGCAAAGGAAATACTAATCCTATTTCATATTGTAAAATATTCAGTCAGAAGACTAGTAATAGTCTTCTATTCAGTCAGAATACCAGTAACTTCTTACTTTCTGTGGAAAGTAGAATCACATAATCTATTTATAATCTCATAAAAAGTAACTCATGAACTGCCAAGACTAATGAAATTCAAAAGACAATTTTAAGAAACTGTGATCACTTTAAAACAAGGAAGACATTGGTTAGGTGTCTAGAATTTGATTCCTTACTGTAGCTGCTTACCTACTATCCAAATATCCAGAGAATCATAGGATAATAAGTTGACCCATCTGGTTCCTTGAAAATGTAGGTCAGGTGTTCACTGCCTGAAGAAATTACCTGCTAGGTGACTCAGGCTGCATGGAGCATTAGCTCATCCACTGGCTGCTCATATATCACTGTCATATGCTGGAAAGAATGTGGCAAAACATAATAAAAGTGAGGAAAGTAATTACAGAGAAGGACGAAAAGAAGACATCTATTTTAATTAAGCTACAAAGAAGTGTATTGGTTGTATATGTGTTTTTCAGGAAAGTGGATTTGATATAAAAAAGAAAAAAAAATAAAGTCTTTTAGTGTGAAATTGCTATCAGTGTCCACAAGTCTATAATCTAAACTAAACTGTGATGCAAAACTAAGTATACCACAATGTGATAGAAACACATGCTCATTGGGCTATCAGTATAATAAGAATCCAATAAGAATTATTGTATATTACAAGAATTTTGTTCTAATTTTGTAATAAAATTGCAAGAGTCTTTTAAAATATATATTCAAAAAACCCATCTCATATTAAAGAAGAATGGATACTTCAACAAGTAATGATTTTTTAATAATTTCATTAGAAATTGTGCTTATATATTTGTAGTCTTAATCTGTCAGTTATTTATGTGCAAATGAATCGTGTCTGACATCCCACTCCACTCAAAATCAAGTAAAATAGAAAATCGGGAGTCCTGAATTGAGTGACTGAAGGTATTAAAATTATGATGGTCTCAAAGAATTTTAAGCTCTACCATATTGCTTTATAATTTTCTGAATTAAAAATTCTTCCTCTGAAAAGTGACAAACAATGGACCTGAAAAAATGATCTTTGATGAGTTGCATCAAATTTCCTTATACTTGCCATTCAAAAGCTTGTATCTAAGTAATTTTTTTCCCAAAATAAATTTCTTTAAGTCTCAAGTAGTTTGATGGCTTTGTAAAGATTTATAGAATGCCAGAATGAAGAGTACAAAGAAGGAACAGAAAACCACATGGAAAAAATACAGAATATGGACTCATAGAATGGGTGGGAAGGAACCTTTAAAGGTGTCATTGTTTATCCTCAGGCAGCCGCCCAAGTACCACACAGCTACTGATTCACTCGCTCTCCACTGGGACTGGGGAGAAGACAGGAAGGGCAAAACCAGATAAACTTGTGATTTCCCAACAACAAACACAACAGATACCTTTACATACTACATTGCTTTGCAGTGAAACTGGAACTATTCAATTGAATTTCAATTTGAGGATACTGAAGATACTGATACTGCATCAAGTCCATCACAAGCATCAATTACTTTCCTAATCTTCCACAGCCTGAGAATGAATGCATCCATGACATTTGTATCTTGAGTGTAAACACCATGGGTTTATAAATCTTACTGGCTGATCTACATTACACATGGCATTTTATATACATATTTATGTAAATGTAAGAGGTCTTTGCAGCGGATATTAGTTTCCTGCTCTGCCTGTTTCATATAGATGTCAGAAGAAATATATGTGTTTTATTAATTTTTAGAAAAAGCACCTGGAAAACAGGAAAATAAAAGCTGTAACTTAGAATATAAAGAAGTGGAAGTTTAAGAATGCCTGAATGACATGAATTTATCCTACTTTTGTAGGGTTCTGTACAGCTTTATTTGAAAAGGAAATTGGTCATCTAGAGTTGAACAGGTACCTCTCACAACAAAATTGTTATTAAAGCATTACTTTAAATAGTGGAAACTACAAGACCAACAAAAATGAACAGAAATTACCTACAGTAATTACTCTTTTTTTTTGCTTGTTTTCTTAAACTAATTTCACAATAAATTGATCCTAACTAAAATATTTTGATTCAGAAATAATGCCACAGAAACCTATTCTACAAAATTATATAAAATCAGATAGCCTGAGGGTAGAACATGGTCAAAATACATAGCATTCTCTTGAAGAAACTAAGAAAATAATTTCACCTTCTATTATCTTGATGTCATTCAGGAAGCAAAATCAATTTTAAAAAAATATACGATTTTTCGGAAGTTTTGGATTAAATTCAGTCATTTCAGACTCCATCTAAAAAAACAGTCCAAGGTGCAGTTTTAATTATAAGTTACTAACTGCTTTTGTCTCATGTTTTTAGGCAGAAATATTAGCTAAGTACTTGTGTAAACATCTGGGTCTCTTTTATGTAATTTATATGATTTATATAATTTGTATGATTTATTATGTGCAAAGCAAATATATTTATTTGAAGCAAGAACCGTTGCATGAAACAAAGGGTCTCGCTTTTATGGACATAAATATTTCCCTGAAGTGAAAACAAAAAGAAAAAAACATTTTTATTGTCTTTTTTTCTTTTTTTTCCTCACAGATGACATTCTTTTTTGCTTCAACATGGAATTAATTTCATGGACAAAGCTACAACATAATTACTCAATGCTTTCAGAAGTTATTAATGGTATTGAACCAACTCTTTGTAATTAGAAGGAGGGTGTCTCCTACCATCTCTCTGGTTCATTGCAGTAAGACAACCTCTTATGACTTTAATTAGAAGAGAAATATTAAGAGAAGTAATAGAAAAAAAACCTTCTAAATTTTCCAATCCCACTTATTCTTTCTATACTGTGGTTAAAATAGTTAGACCCTCTATTTCTAATGGGTATTAGGTCAAGTGCAGGATACTAATTGTTCTATCTAGTGATTTCAAACTATCTTTAAAATACTAAGAAACACAATTGCTTTTTAAGGCAGTCTCCCCAATCGTGAAACATAAAGACTGTTGCAAAGAAAAGCAATTTGCACAAAAGACAATCTGAACCACTTTCAAGGTTAGGACAATGTAGGAATGCTAAACATGCCATTTACAGCTGATTTGAACTTATTTACTGTGGTTCACACAGCAGAATTTTTAGTAAACAGAAAAGTAAAAAGAAAGAAGGCTGAATGCTAAACAGGTAAGAACAAACTGCAAAAGAAAATTTTGAAGAAGGTGGCTGTTTTGAAAGTGCTTTCAGAGGTATCCACAAAAGGGGGAGTTAGACCCATGCGTGTCATAAAGTTAATTTCAAGAACACTTGGATTTCAAAGCAAAGTTATGAAGACAAGGTTACATGATATAAATTTTTTGTAGGCCGCGCTTAAGACTTGAAAAACAATATTTGGAAATACTGTATGATCCGGCTACTGTTATCTTTGATCATCAGTGATTATATTTTCCACAATTATGGGCAATATAGGAGACTTCATATGATTGTAGAAAAGGAAAAAGCAGATTTTATTAAAAAGTAAGAAGGAAGAATGCAAATAATTATAAATGGGTTAGCGTAACTTTATTTTTTGCTTTGATTCTGAGAAATTGTATTTAAAATATATTTCTAAATACCTAGAAGAGATATAATCAGATCCTGGAATAGATACTTTTTGTGTACATATTTTGTAAAGCAACAGCTAGTAGCTCTTTCAAACTAATAAATAAATATATGCATAATAGGAGTATTAAATATCATTGACAACTGTCCTTGTGCTAGACCTGCTTATGCTCATGATTTTTATTTTAACCTTAGAAGAATAGTTTTTATTAAATTTATAATACTTGTAAAGGGAATATCTGTTCTTAGGTACCATCAAAAGACAGAAATCCATATGTACAAATATAGGCTGAAATATATATACATATAATCTCAGCTTTACAATAAGGCACATAAAGTCTGTTAAAGTATATTATGATTTCACAAAAAAAGGAAAGAAACATTATATAGGTTTCTGAAACAAAATATTTTATATTCTTGCATTCCTATACAACTTTTGGTAACTTTTGGTTACCATAGAAAATTCTGCTGGGTGGTATTTAACATAACTCAGTATGAAGCTTATATAAAAGAGGAAATTATCTGACATAATGATGAAATTTACCTCAATTTTAGACCAAAATATTTGTTCAAAACATTTATCAATAATGTGGATGCAAGAGATTAATGCATTTAAGCCTGCTGATAATATGAAATTGGGATGTGCTGATGATTCTGTTGAGGGACAAGAAGCCTTACATTGGGATTGAAATAGTTTGGAGCACTGGGGAATCACCAGTGATCTGAAATTTAGAAAGTCCAAATGATGAATTCTGCAGCTAGAATAGAGTAACATCAGGCACAAGTATAAAAGGCGACAGGAGTGGCTGGAGAGAAGCCCTGCAGAGAGGGATCTGTGGTCACTGTTCAACAGCAGCCTCAGGTGAGGTCATCAGGGTGCTGTGGGTAGCCAAATCAGATCCTGGTGTGCATCAAACACAGCACCACCAGCTGCTCAAAATGGTGGTTATCCCACTGTATTCAGCAATGGTTCAGACTCACCTTGGGTTCTGGGGGCAGTTCTGGGCCCCACAATTTAACAATCATGTAAAAGTTCTTGAATGTATCCAGGGAAAAACAAACAAACAAACAAACAAACCAAAAAAAAAAAAAACCAAAAACAAAAAAAACAAAGCTGGTGAAAAGACTGGAAGGAATGTCCTGTGAGGAGCAGATAAGAACTTTTAAATTGTCTAGTTTGGAGAAAAGGAGACTGGAGGGCAAATTCATTGCTCTCTTCAACTTCCTGCAGAGGGAAAGTGGATAAAAAAAAGAGAGGTACTGATTTCTTCTCTCTGGAATGCTCTGACAGGAATTGTTCAAAGCTGTACTAGAGAAGGTTTAGATTGGACATTAGAAACCATTTCTTTACTGAGAGAGTAGTCAAATCCTGGAACAGGCTTCCTAGAGAGATGGCTGATGCCCCAAGCCTGTCAGTGAGGCATTTGGTCTTTAGAACATAAGAAATGTCTTTAACAACATGCTTTAACTTTTGATAGACCTATGCCTTAAGGTTTTGTATCACCTTTTTGTACAGCAGTTTAACACAGCAGTAGTCATGATGATTATCTTGCAAACTCACTTATATAGCTCCTGTATCATACAGTCAGGTCACATTTGTAGCAAATCACCTTGGTCCACGTGCAGAGACATACATGCATTCCCATCACATGTGAGCCTGTAGTTTGAAAGGCTTGAATAGATCTTAGTGAAACTTCTCCACACTCATTGCAGTATTGCCTGAGTGCTTTCATGCACACATGATATTAGTATTTGTTAATAATTATGCATATATTACATGAAAATATATTCACAATTTAATAGTAAATATGTTATCCATTTATTTACTATTAGTGAAAATACTCAGAGGAGAAAGGATGAATGGAAGAATATTTGTGCTATTTAAAGTAAGTAACATCTTTGGCAATGAATCCTTCATTGACTTACACAGTATTAGTTTTTATTAATTACTCCAGTAACTGGTTTATAGTAACCAGTAACCATATCTGTTATAGATTGCATTTGTATACACTGTTTTTTTACCAAAATAAGTCAATATGGAGCTCTTTTTTACTTTGCCTTTAGTCTTTTCTAGAAAAAGTCTCCATATGCTACCAGTATCAGTAAAATATGAGAAATTTAAAAGTTCTAAAGACCTTATATTAAAAGCAGAAATTACTTTACATATTTAGTCAAGTGTACATGGTACTGATTGTGCCTTTCAGAACTTAAGAGATACAAAGATATAAATCTCAAAAAAATAAAATTTCCAAAACATGCAAAACCATTGAAAATGAGAAGGAGGATATTTCAATTACTTGTCAAAAAGGTGGATAAGCTCCTCATTTAACACCTAGATGTAGGTGTGTATAGATTATCTAGGTATCATTATACTTCATGCACTAAAAAAAGAGTAGATGGTTTCTGAAGGGCTGTTCAGGACACACTGAAATACATATCTACATTTGGTGTGATATATGGCTCTATTTGTAGACATCTAAATTTAGGTCAGTAGAGTTGGAATACCACATTAATATAATTTCCGTTGGTATAATAATTACTTTTAAGTTATGAATCAGATTTTGTTTTTCAATGCCATATTCAATTTGGAGGATGGCTCTTACACCGATATAAAAACTTTTAATTCAATCTCAATGAATTCAGTTTCATTGGGTCATATCCCACTAGGTATGAACAATTTTTTAAGGATCCTATCTAATTCCTGGAAATTTAAATATGTTATTTTTTGGTTTTTAATCAAGTCAGTAAATTATCATA
>VXBU01003364.1:209509-232773 GCA_013400315.1 Bombycilla garrulus | reverse complement strand
CCCTTCCGACTCGGAATATCCTGGGATTCTGTGATCTCTCCTCCTCCTGACATGCACACTGGCTGGAAGAGCTGACTCCCGCTTAGAAGTGGTTCTGAACTTGCTGATAAACTGTGCCTGGTCAGTTTGCTGCAACAGAAGGTTCTAGAAAAATGATCTGTTTCTGTTTTGTCCAAAGCTTTCCCTTGAGTTTTCTCAGTTTGAGGAAGAATTGGTGCTCACAGGACACAGCCCTCGCACCACAGGCTACTCCAGAGCCTGTCCCTGGTGTTCCTGAACAACTGCTGGAGAGGAGACCTCTGCCACTGATGAGCCACTTGGCCCAAAAAAGCATTACCCTGGAGGAATTTTGGCAGCCTGCTGTTTATGGAATGTGTGAAATCCAGCTCCTAGCCCTCTGCTACCCTGCTTGGGGCCAGCACCCAAAGCCCAGTCTGGGACCAGGCTGCAGAAAGGGTAAGTTCCCTGTTCTGCTGCCCTGGAATACATTTAAACTCACATCCTTTGTCTCAGTGCAGGCCCAAATAATTTTTGATGTATTTTTTAACAAGTCAAAGGGAAAAAATAAAATAAAGACTTCTTTCTTAATTCTTATTTCTCATGACATAGCTTCTAAAATTCCCTGCAGCTGATGAGTTTGGAAACCTCTGGTTGCATTAGCAACTGAACCAGGCTTGAATCTGAGCAAAGATCATCCATATTCAGAGTATTCAACAGCCCTCCAACCCCTCACCAGGCTTAATGAAGTGTAATGAAAGAA
The DNA here is from genome assembly GCA_013400315.1 of Bombycilla garrulus. Taxonomy (NCBI): domain Eukaryota; kingdom Metazoa; phylum Chordata; class Aves; order Passeriformes; family Bombycillidae; genus Bombycilla; species Bombycilla garrulus. The sequence continues at coordinate 232,013 of VXBU01003364.1, read as the reverse complement.
AAATAAGCTTTGTCCCCACTGCCAAATGCAGCTGGAAATATGCAGGCGCTTGATATGAATGGAACATGATTAAGTACACGATAACCACTGTTCTGAAGAAAATGGTGCTGTTATACCTAAGGAGCCCGCAGCAGTCCCTTGTAATTAGAGCCACTTAGCTGCTTTAATTGCCTCTGAAAGCCACCCAGAACAGATTGCTTTTATGCTCTTTCCATTTTAAAACCAAGCACAGAAATATGGAAGCACTAACCCGCATCCATTTGGGTAATGGGGATTCAGGGGAGGGAGCTGGACAGGTACTTCATAGGGGAGGGCTCGGTACTTAACCCACAGGGCAACGGGACTGTGGCTGTGTGGGCACACACAGGAGGATGGGATGGTGATATGTGTGGGCACAGCTGATGCTGGAAGATGGCCCGCAGCCCACAGGTGAGCCACAGAACTCTGATCCCACCACCCACTCCCAGTCTGGCCCCCAGTGAAGAGTGAAAGGATGTGTCACACCAAGGCTGACAGTGAGGCACAGCTCCTCACGGTCCTTGATGGGCATCTCACAGTGCTATGCAGTGCCCTGAATTTGTGTCTGCCCACTTACTCATCAAAAACAGCAATCCAACTCTAAATTAACAAATCTTTTTTTTCTGTATTCTTCATTGATTCACAAAACTGAAAATATTATCTTCCACTCCTTCAAATTAATTACATTAATGGTTCACAGTTTCTAGGGAGACAATTCCCAACTCGGTTCTGGCAATGGAACAAGACTGGAATCTGGCCTAAGCTATTCTGCTAGGAAAGACCTATTGGAGCTGTTCTGGAGAGAAGAAAGTGTCCCCTCTCTTCCTTGGGGAAGGAGAATATTCCAGTAGGACCTTTATAATCATTACTTGTTTTCAGTCACTTCAAAGAGTCCTTGGATCTCTCCTGGATTTTCTTTACAGAGAGCTGAGGAGAATATATGAAAAGGACAGGGCTTCAGGGCTTCAGCCTTCCCTCCTCAGCCTCTAGAAGCACAGTGCACAATTGAAATGATGCCCCAAAATCTTTGCTGTGGACAAGGATCCAGCCCCTGCTCCAAGCACACAGCCCAGTGTTTGTACATGGCTTTCAGAGAGCAGGATTCTTTTGAGACACGAGTTTGAATCCATCATCCAGGATGGATCTCCGATTGCGTCGTAACTTCTTTTGCCTCTCGAGATGGATCACGGCTCCCAGGAGGACACCAGCAGCCACGAGCAGCAAGACTCCAACAACAGCCAGAGAGATGACTGTGGCCTCTACCTGCTCTTGGGTCACCTTAGATCCAAAAAGCTTCAGCTTCTGGGACTCATCCTCATGCTCAAGCAGCAACACTGAGAGACAAACAGAAAGGTGTTCTCAACAAGAGCCAGCAATATCAGAACTGAAAGGTTGCAAGAAGTGCAACAAAGGAACATTAACAAAAACCTCATGCATAGTAGTGGAATCACCGTCTCTGGAAATGTTCAAAAGACGTGTTGTAGATATGGAGCTTTGAGTCCAACCATTAACTCAGCAGTGTCATGTCTACCACTGAAATATGTCTCTACCATCTTAGAGGTCTTTTCCAGCCTTAATGATTCAATGATTTAAAGGTGGTCCCAGTGCCATTCATCTGTCAGACCCTCATCCCTTAGCCTACACAGAGATTTGGGATGGATGGTTCCTTCCCTAACCTGCTCCACCCCAGAACCTGGCAGTGTCTCACAGGTGCCCAGCCCAGTCAGACACTGCTGAACATGTGTCCAGGCTGGGGCTGCTGCAGGTTCCCCCAGCCCACACTGCCTGTGCCCATGGCTGCTGTGCTACACAGCACTGAGTGCACTCACTCAGCCATGCCTTTGGTGAGTCACCAAGATCCTGAGCTCGCCTGTGCCTCCACACAGAGGCAGCAGCCACCTCCTGAAAAAAAGGGGCTGTCTGCTCAGGCAGCGACTGTTGGCCAAGGTTTCTGCCTGGTGAGAACACACAAGCTGATATCTGCACATGCTATAAAACCAAATTATTTAATATCACCCCTACTGCTCTCACATATTTCCTACTCCTCTTCTGCTTTGTTCATTTTGAGTGAGGAAAAATGTTGGGGAGAAAATGACTGAAATAACAGTGGAGAAAGCCTGCTGAGCTGTAGGTAGGTGACTGCATTTGTAGCTGGCCTGAACTGGCTCTCAATCAGGTCAGCTGAGTTTCCTCATAGCAGCTGAAAATGGAGTTGTGAAGATGAAAAATCAGGAAAATAAACCACCAGTGTACACTACTCAGACTTCTACCACAGAAAATTTCAAAGGGATCACATCTACTACTCCCCTTCTCCCTGTGCTGCTCAGCCAAATGTCTCCTCACATCTGTTCTTTACAACACCCAAAGAACTCCAGGCACGTGCTTAGGCTATTTTCTCAGGGGAACATCAGAGCAGGAGGCACATGTGCTTGTTTGCATGCTGACTCCATCCCTTCAGCTTGTGGAGATGATTGTGAAACTTCCCTAAACCACAGGGTCATGGACAGTCCAAAGAGGGCGGACAACCCATCCCAGGCACCCTCCTCCAAATCTCTGCCAGTACCCAAGCTCACACTCTGAATCTGAATCCATACATAGCAGGCACAGCAGGGTGTGAGGTCACTAACCTTTTCCACCTAACAAACAAGCCTAACCAGCCCACCTTCCTTATTGCTACCACCAGAGGACAGACTGGTGCCCTCCTGTTATCTACTGAAGCGAGGCCTCGCACTGAGGCTGGCAGAGTAGAGGCTGTAGGTGCTGTGTGAGCTCCTCCCTCCCTCACACAGACCCAAACCTCTGTGTCACTCAGGGATCTGCCCTCTCCCCTTCGCACAGAGAGGGTTTGGCAGTGCTGTATACACCATACCTGGGATGGCAGTCAAATCTTCCAGCTCTGACTCTGAAAGGAAACAAAAGTATGGTGAGAAGGTGTTGGGCTGAGCAGGCAAAGCCCAGCACAAGACACATCTGGCAAGGATCAGATCCAGAGGCAGCATAATTTTCCAGGACTAGCAGGCTGTCCTTTGTCCTGTCCATGTTTTCCCTCTCTAAACAAGACAAGAGAATTTTTGTATCAGCTGCTTCAGAGGCAGCCCCAGCTCCAGTGCACAACTCTTTCCAGCCTTCGAAAGGAAAGTGCTGAGGAAGAAACAGAGATGGCACTGACACTGGGCAGGCACTGGTCACCCACAGCTGAAACACTGGGGCATTCTCTGTTTTGGTAATACATCTAAATAATACATCTAAAACCACATCACCATGTGGGCTCCATTGCAGCCAAACCCAGTACTGAGAGTCATTCACCTCTGAGCACCTTCCAGCTCTCAGTACGAACAATTACTGGCTGAGAGCTGAACATGGCAATTCAGACACAAGCTAAAAATCAAACTCAGAATAACAACATAGGTAATGCAAACTCCAGAAAACAATTTGTTTTTAATTCCAGCTCCAGGTATTACCATATTTAAAGATAACATCATAATTTAATAACACTTAAGTAATTATCTGCTCCATTAACTGGAGTATAGTATGTAAGAGTTGAGATACAAACACTCAGAATTTCACAGCAGTAGCAGAAGTGCTGCTGGATGTTTTACAGTGACAGCTCCCTACCTCCTCTAGGCAGGACAGTGAAAAGGATCTCCATCCCAGCATGGATATGGTCAGACACGTGACAGTGAAGCAGCCACGTCCCAGGGTTCCCAACCAGCATCTCCACCATTTCAAAGGTCCCAGGGAACAGATCCACAACATCTGCTCTGTAGCTTTTACCATTCTGTCAGAAAAGGGAGGCCATTAGCTGCAGTGATCAATGCATATTCTCAGGAAGAAAATTCTGCTGGTGTTGCTGGGGACCACTTCAGCTTTTTCATGCTCAAAAAAACCCAAAGCTTTCAAAAAGCAGCTCCAGGGCTTCAGCTTGGAAAGCAAACAATCTGGTAATGCCTAACCCTAACAAGGATTAAGCTGGACATCTCAGCACAACACAGGCTCAGGGAGTCAGACTGGGATGTGTAAAACCACATCCTTTTCCTAGCTGGGTGAAGCTTCTGCAGAGTCATTCAAAAACATTCAAATACAGAGTCAGTACAAGTGCTGCTATCAGTGTCAGTACCTGCTCTAGCACCAGCAGATGTTCTTACCTTGTATATGAAGGTCTCAGCATGAAAATGGACTGTGTGGACATCAACCTCGTGACCCATTCCCAGCAGGTACCAGCTCACCCTCTCTCCCTGGTACATGGTGAGCCCAGGCAAGGTGGCATAGAGCCTGCCATTGATTGCTGTGCAGGAATAGCACACAGGGGAAAAGGCTGTTAGTGAAATTGTATGAGTGCTGCACCTCCTCACAGGAAGGCAGCAAATCAGAAGCTACAAAGCTCATACAGCACCCAATGTATCAGCAGTTAGTGTCCCCCACAGGACAGCCCCCCCAGTTCAGCTACTTATCCACTCTGCTCTCAGCCAGGATAAGTCACTTTCAACTCAAGGCCATGCTATAGCTCAGCTCAAATAAATCTCAAAAACTACCTTTACTGAAAACCTGCAGTCAGCCAGCAGAAGTTGTTGCTTCTAGAAGTCAAAATGCATAAAGATGGCATTTTCAGCCCAATGATGGAGGAACATGTATATACCCACATACACATAAATGTCAGAGCAATTTCCTTGATGAACATTGAAAAGGGGCAAATCCTGCAAGAGGGCAGCCCTGTGGTGCTGTGCCTCAGGCTGGCCACACACATCACATTCCAACCACTTGCAAAATCCCTGCGTGGCAGGACTTTACCCCTCTAGTAGCACAGCTGGAAGGAATCCTGCTGTGACTGCACATGCAGGAAAGGGATGAAAACAGTGAGTGAGCTGACTGCTATGGCACACACACAGAGACTTTCGTGCTCAGATGACAACAGAGGGAATAAGATGGAAAGAGACGGGATCTGAGGGCAGAGCACCAGGTTTTTATTCCCAGGTCAGCCCTGGGCACTTTTTGTAGCCTAAAAAACAAGTATCCAACTCCAGCATGCTGGTTCTGCTAGCTGTAATAGTGGGTTAACAATTACACCTTCCTGGACATGTATTTGGGGAGTCTTTATCTCACCCATACAAAACCAGTAGTAATAACTACACAAAATGCAACCCCTCAGTATTCTTATCTCCACAACTGTCAAGAGACCAGTTTTGCTGAGGATATCTTAGATATAATACTAAGAGAAACTAACATAAATAACATGCTAATTTAAACAAATGTGTTCATCCTTCTATGCTAGAAATAACCTAAAACAGCTAAAACAACTGAGCCACATCTTGGAGCCACACAGCTCAGAAAATAATTTTGAAGTCTAACATACTCTGATGGTCCCTGAGACAAACATCATTAAATCTGTCTGACAAGTTAATTTCATGTTTGATTCTATTTCCTTTTCTGAGTCACTCAGACACATCAGAGATTAACCTCTCTGGCCTGGATGTTGCTATTCGTCCTTATAGGGGCAACCACAATGATCAGCCTTCACTGCAGATCAAAGATTTGGGCTGTAGGTGTGCTGCAATATTGAGAACAGAGTTTAATTCTGTTTGTGCCACTGATAATGGAAAAGGATGAGAACATCACCACAAGTCAGGCTCCCTATACTTAGAAAGGTTGCAGAATCAACACCAACGTTACCATGCATTTTGTTGCTTTCCACAAATTTCTCGTCCAGCAGGTTGATCTCCTTGTTATTTCCCTTACTGAAACGTTCCACATTCTCCTCCAAGTACCAGGACTGATTTTCATCAAAAACCAGGAAGAGCAGAGCAAACTCCCTCTTTACATCCTTCCTGGTGCCACTTGACCGCAAGGCCCCTCTCCGGCAGACCTTCAGGGGCCCGACCAGCCCACTGTACATATCCTAATCAGAAGGAAGGAGACATCTGAGGCAAGGACCTTCTCACCCTCTTTTATGCACAGTTCTCTGCCTTTCAGCAGTCATTTTCTCTTCCTGCATCACCCCACTTAAAACAACCAGTGCTGCCACACTTGGAGTGCATCGACCACTGAAGCACAGGAACAGGAACTGTACGTGCTCTTATAAATGCAAATCCAAAAGTCATAAATATGGATGGTATCAAAGTACTTTCCACTCGGTGACTGCAAAAACATCTGCAACTTGAGATAAGAAGGCCATTTTTTCTCAGTTAAATGTGATGGTTTACTGCAGGATCATCCAGATTGCTGCCCTGTGAAATCAACGCTATGACAGTTCTAGCAATAGCCAAATCTGCCTGCTTTATTCATGAAGTTTATTTTGGAAATTTCTTGTAGATTAGCCCTATGGCTCTCACCAGTAGAAATCATTACCAACTGGGAGATATTCTAATGGCTCACAAATAACTGGAGGAAGTTAGTAGCAAGGAGAGATGGTGGAATTGTTTTATGAAGATTTGTTAAGAAAAAATAAGGAGAGACATCGGGACACATTCAGATGATTTCCTCTCCACGGAGAAGACTGGACATGCTACCAGGTGATTCTTCCACCTCTTGGCTGGGCTAATCTCTAAATTGTTTTTAACACCCAACTCACACTGTTTTCTAAATGGGGTGAAAAATCAGTCTAATTAGGCTTTTCTGGTTATAACTTTTATTTTACCTTTACTGGGTCCACTGCAGAGTAGTAGATCCAAGGAACACAGGCTGAATCATTTGGCCCTGGCCCAGATCTCTCGGGAACTTCCCACCGGTATGTCACAATGTCACCTGAGGGACAGAACGGCACCACACACCAGGTGACACACCCACTCACTAAGCAGCAGCAAAACCAAATGGAAAAAGAAATTCCTGTCTCCAAAGCCTAAATTAAATCCTGTATTTGCCAGATATTGCATCTGCCTTCCCCAAACACAAGCAGGGTGGAAGCTCCTCTCTCAGAGGAAGACAGAGGGGTCACAGAATGCACCCACTGTCTGGTACCAGCACAGTGCAGGTTTATCTGCTGCTTTCAAGACTGGACCTGACCATGGAAGCTCAGATGGAGATTAAGATAATCTTTCTTCTCATTGAAGCAAGTTTATGATGCTGATTCAAACCGGGTTTTAAAATCACCCTTTTTCATATTAGCAGCCCACTTCACAAAGACAGGATCTGGCTGACAGCCTGACTGTGGCTTGGACAGTCTGGGTGAGCTGGAGGGGACTAAAAATTAAATACACTGGCATCTGGATCATGAGATGAAGTAGCCATTTCAGTCAGATCCCAGCAAGCAATTGTGCATCTCTCCTATTTCACGCTATTTTCATGCTATTGTGCTCATCATCCCAAAGAAGCGGCTCCCCTACACCAGAACCAGGTGAGCTGTCACCTGCCATCACCTTCCCCTTCCCACAGAGTGACCACACTCAGTGTGGGGGATAAGGCTGCACACAAAAATGTCCTTCACATGTCCCAGACAGCTGTCAGCCCCACACAAATGCTATCACTAAAACTGTGCTGGACCTGAAAGACCAGTTACTGTCCAGTTCCAGCACTCCACTGTGACAAAACCAGGACACCAGAGGTTGCTTAAGGAAACCAGTCTGGCTCTGGGATAAAATCAGCTGAGTGAGCCCACACAGGAATGCAGCTAGAGACAGGGACCTACCAGGGTTTGCCACCTGGGGATGTCCAGTGTGCTGCTCCAGCACCCCGTGTGCGTGGATGGAGTAGGGTCGCGAAGCGTTGTTCTTGAACACGATGTTGAGAATATCGCCCACTTCCGCCCACAGAAAAGGGCCTTGAGACAGGAAGAGTGTACTCTGAGACCAGCAAAATCCATCAGCACATCTCCTGGGATATTCCCACCCCTCTCTCAACATCTTCTCCCCAGAAATATTACCTTATAATAATACTTATGATGTTCCCCTTTCTCTTTTCTACCTCCCAAAAAGAGAACTGGATGTCAGCTTATGAAAACTGGACTGATTTTCACAATGAGGACAATGAAGGTGGTTACACATCTTAACTGGGCCCAGCACAGCTAAGGCTTGATTTCTGAATACTGTTATGCTAAATGTCACATGTTGATCACCCCTTGCTATTGGTTTCAAAAAATGTGGTCATATTCAACTGAACCTGACAGTGTCACAAATCAGAGCTGCAGTCTATTCTGAGTGGTAGATGCTGCCTCAAGCCTGGCTGCCCTGACACCACTTACAGCCTTGGGTTCATAACAGAGTCCTGTCTCCACAGACCTCCACTAGTCAGTGCAAAATGCTCCTCCACTTCCCAAGGCTGCCTGCTTTTGCCCCAGCAGCATTTTTCACAGCTACAGATTTTCCCCTCTATTTCTTAGGCCCAGAAGTCTCCAGAAGCCAGTGGTTATTTCTGTCCCATAGTCAGAGAAATGCAGCCCTGGATCATGCTTTGCCCAAGCCATGACAGAACACCGGTGCAAAGGCAAGTGGAAAAGCCCAGGCTTCCCTACAAGCTGTACACAGGACTCTTCTAACTGCTGTCTCCAAGGTGGGAGATGTGTGTAGGAGACAGTCCCAATTTCTCTGCACTTACACAGCAGATGCCTAAATATCCAGTGAGCCTTCAGATTACAGCTGTGAGCTACTGCAGCTTCAGAGCCCCAGTCCCATTGCTGTGTGAGAGGAAGGTGAACCATCTTACCCAGTATCCCTAGGTGTTCACCACCACTTTTCCTGGCCTTGGGGGTTTGGAAAGTGCCATCCATGTACTCCCTGTAAACTGCTTTCTTGTACCTGGAGCCGAGCAGTCCGTTCTCGTTGCTCAGAAACACATCAGCATAGCTGAGAAATGCAGAACAAGTGCTGAGATAACCAAAACCTCATGGGGAACAAACAACTAACTTGTGTCAGGGGGTTCTCAAGCTAAAGGGGCTTCCTGGAGCCCACTTGGGCTGCAAAGGAGAACATGGTGATGGGCAGGGGGAGAAAGTGGGGACAGGGAGGGGGAGAATGTGGGGCCAGGGAGGGCTGCGCTCCCATCAGCGGCACCACCAGCACATGCACCAGGTCACAGGGTGGCCAAGACACCCAACAGGCTCTACCAGGCTGGAACAGTGCCACAGGCTCCCCCAGGAGCTGGGCTCTACCTCTCAGCAGAGTGGTTGTGCCGCTCCCTCTCCCAGCTGCGGTCGGGCGCGTAGTCCCACACCACCTCCTCCGCCGCCACGAAGAACGTCCGCACTCCCGTGTAGCGACGGGCAGGGGCCGTGCCTGTCCCACCACACTTGGAAACGACATACTGCTGCCTCATCCCAGACTGGTAGTGATTGCTTGTCTGGCAGTAGATCTCAAAAGTCCCTGAGGGAAGCAGGATGAACAAGGAAATCAGTTGCTTTTGAAGTTCCCAGGAAACAGCTGCTTCCCCGACCGGTGTCAGTATGTGCTTGGTGCATCTCTGTGTTGCTTAGGGAGCTTGGTTGCCACAGGCCAAGGTTAAAAGGAGTCATTGGAGAAATCAAGCAGAATACAAAGTGCTACACATAAATCATCTCAGGAAGCTTTCTTACACAAGCACCCATAGCACAGCTCACCCTGTAAGAGTTCACAGCACACTAGAGAATCTGCCACAAGAGGAAATACCACAATGGGAGACTCTTCCATCTGCCCAGTCAGCTGCGCAGGCACTCACCACTGTTATCAGGCTCCATGAGAGCAGTGGCAAACGTGTGGGGGAACAGATTGGCTGAATCTCTCCGCATGCCATTCATCAGGAGGGTGTTTCCCTGAAACACAGCTCCGTGTACGTCTGCTTCACTCCCCAAGCCCAGGAGATGCCAGGACACTTTGTCTCCTTCACACACGTCCAGCCCAGGCAAGTTACCAAACATAAGTCCATTGATGGCTGGAAAGGAGAAAGCAATTAACTCTCTGCAAGCAGGAGATTTTGAGAGCACACCTTGCGGGACAGGCCTGCCAGTCAGAAGGGTAACTTGCTTGTAATTCACCCCAAATACACTGAGAGAACACTTCTCCAGACAGCTGTGCTGCTTGTCCATGTCTCACCTGGTGCCTCCAGCCTGGCTTGACTCCAGGCCAACACCACACAGCCCTTCCAACCCCCAGCTCAGCCTTTAGGTGAATATCAGCCCGTGCTTTGCAGGTTCATCCCTGTTGTCACAGAGCAGCATCTAACCATACCATGCATCCTGTTGGACTCCTCAAAGCCATCATCCTTTTCCACAGATGTCTCTTCCATCCTCAAGAAGTACTTTATGTTGGCATTTAAATACCAGCTGAGGTTCTCGTCAAACACGTTGAAGAGAAGATAAAATTCTTTGTCGATCCCTTTCTATAATTACAATGATGGCTGTTAACTTTTAAAATGCAACAATCCTTAGAATGAAAGCTGTTTTTCTTGGCTCTTGTATTCCCCTTCATTGTAATACATGGCTCATTGAGGGACAGGACTCTGTCTCTTTACTCATGTTGAACATTGCTCTTTTGTTCCACAAAAGGCACCCCTTGTGCACTTTCCATGATATTTCACATGAACAAAATGAACAAAACTCAGCAAAGGCATGAAGTCAGTGCCCTCCTCCTCCCCCATGCCTAAGCTGTCTGTCCAAACCAGACCCAAGACCAGAGCCCAGACACCAGGCAAGCTGATCACCACATCACAGCCCTCCTGCCTCCTATCACAGGCCTGGATTGGGAATTTTCTAACTACCCTAAATCCTTGAGAGTGTTAATTCTCCTAAGAAATCACACCAAAGCATGGTGTTTTCCCACTAAAAGTACATTGTGATGGTGTCCAGACTCTCCCATTAGTGTCACTGTCCCCAGCAGCACACAGGTACAGCAGAGTGGCCATGCACATTCCACAGTTAAGTATTCATTAAAGGTTTGCCTGAGATTGTGGAGCTAGAATTGCCAATCCAGATGATTTTTCCCTGTCTTACATTTACAAAGGTCTGTATCTTTTGCATGCACCCTTCCAATACCTGTCCATGTTTATCATTATCACAGCTCCTTCACCTCAAGGACTGTATGTATTCCCAATCCCCTCTGCTCAGCAGATCCACATTTCTACCCTGGGCAGCACTTTGATTTCTTCTGCACTCCTGATTTAGTCACATGGTGCCCCCACTGGATGTGAGGCTCTGAGGGCAGCAGTCCCCAGATCTGTCACTGTTCCCTCAGCCACACTGCAGGACAGCAGTGGCGGCTCGATTTGCCATCTGCTGTCTTTCACAAGGCTCTGCTCCTCTGTCTGGTATCTCCTCAGGGATATAATTATACTGTCTTCCCTAGATTTACTGCCAGGAATAGACTACTCCTGAGTGAAGTTCCAAGAGGAAGTTCTGGCTGCCCTTCAGGTTTCATTTCTCCATCAAAAGCATAAGACTGACATGGATTTTCACATGCTTTATTTGTAGCCAGCTCTGCTGCAAAATTAACTCCTCTGGCAGAATAAATGAGCCTCACCCAAACCTCAAAGCATTGTATCACCCAAGCAGAACATCTGTGAGCAAAAATGTCTTTTCAGTGTTTCTGGGACTGCAAGGACGATTCCACGTGCCTCTCTGAAAGCAGCCTGCTACACAAGCCTCAAGACAAGAGTTATCTATAAGGTAACTGTTCCAAGGTACAGTTGTTCAGACAAGTTGTCTGTGAATTAAAAGCAGAGCTCAGGAACTGTTTTGAAGGCAGCTCTTGAGAGCTCAGAACATTACTGGCCTTTCCCAGGCATCAGCTGTACCAGGATTAACTTGGCCAACAACAAGGCTTTGATTTGATCTCCTGGACTTACAATACTGCACATTTTGTTTGTGGGTACAGCTCCTTAATGTTTTTCTGATGCTCCCTTTCTCTACAAGAAAGCAAAAACCTGGGAAGAGGGCAGGAAAAACCCTTTACCTGCTTGTTGTTGTCATCCAAAGTGCCTGACTTGCAGATGAGCAGAGGCCCCACTAAGCCTGAGCTGGTGTCTTTGACAGGATTTGCAGCCGAGCTGTACATCCAGGTGAGGCAGGGAGGGTCACTGGACGTGGGCCCCACGTGCCCTGGCACCGTCCAGCGGTACGTGAAGTTGTGCAGTGGCGCCACAGAAACCCCACTCTGGGACAGGCCTTTAAAACAGGGATTAGAGGGTTACTCCTGAGTCCCTGCACAAGCTCTGTTACACCTTTCAGAGCAGGCTTTACTTCATTTTACAGCCAGCACCTCTGAAGGGTGATGGGGGCGTACTCAAGAAAAGGGATCCACCAACCGTCATGGTACCACATCCCTTCCGAGGCCTTCCCATAGGACACTCCATGTGGCTGGATGCTGAAGGGCCAGGAGGCTTTGTTAAAAAATGTCACCAGGATGGTGTCTCCCACTTCAGCTTTGATCACCGGACCTAGAACATAGCAGAGAGAGCACATCAGCCACAGAGCATTTCCCCAGGCCATCAGGCAAACCAAAGCACACAGAGCACCTTCCTCCAAGCTGCAGGGCCAAAGATGAGAGGCAGCAGATGGCCTGGCCTTGTTGCTGCTGCAGGGAGCTCAGTGGGAGCAGGGGCTCTCAAGGATTGTCTGAAAGCACTTTGGGTCCACAGGAGAACTCAGAGAGGCACCATGCCTTCACTGAGGGAAGTAACAGAACAGCCAGATGTGCTGGAATGCCCTCAGGACAGGCCCTTGTCTCTTCCCCACCCTCAGCCACCCAAAGCATGTGCCTCAAAGGTGAGATGCTCCAAGGCCATGACCCAGCCAGCCAGAGAGGAGCTCTGAGCCTTTACCATGCCTGTCCCCAAGCACCCATCCAGAGAAAGTTCTCTGTGAGAACGTGGGGTTTGCAGCATGCCTTGAAGGGGCTCAGTCAAAAACACATAACCAGGAGCTATTGCTGTGACCTGTTTAGCTCTAGTCTATACTGTGTCCTTCAGCCCTTACCTCCAGACAGATGTCCTTACCACCTTCAGAACGACCCCTGAAGTGATTCTGTCCATTCCACCACCCTGCACCTTGGCCTGCTCCCCTTGCTCTCAGATGTGACTGCTGGGAAGCACCTCTTGTGCCCCTCCCTGCCCCTCAAAATGAGCAGGCAGATAGAGCCACCTGGCACTCCCAGCATCAGCATCCTTCTCACAGACACTGACAGAGGATTTGTGTTCCTGGATAATTCTCACCAAGTATTCCAAGGTGTTTTTCTTCTTCTGATTGCTGCTTTTCCTCACGGAAGCTCTCATCAGTATATTCCACGTACTTTGCCTTCCAGTAGACACCCCCAATTCGGTAGAGACTACGCTTGAAATACTGCTCAGCAGGACTAAATGCAAAAAGCAAATGTCGGGTCATGTCAGAAAAATCAGCCCCGTTCCCCTGCTCCCACTGGCCAGATCATCAGCATCTCCAAATCAAGCAGTATTTCAGACAGGGACAGCAGCTCTAGTTTGGAACAAGCACAGCTTGGACTCTGCAGAGCTTTTTTGCCCTTACAGACTCATCCACCTGTGTGTTCAGGGAGCACCTGTAGCACACAGCCCTCTTATAGCTGAACATGCCAGGTGTAATCAGCATCACTACACAAGATGTGTGAAAGAAAGAACAAAACTGCAGTGCAGTCAGTGGGAGGGCAGTGCTAGAACTCCAACCTCTTCAGAAGCTGGGGACAGCCCCAGTCACAACTAAAATAAACAGCTGTAAAGGTACTTATTTCCTCCACTACCATCCTCACCAAATATAAGTAACAAGCCTTGCAGGAGAGGCAGTGCTCACAAGGCCAGCTCACAGGTCTAAGGTCTGCAAGGCTTGCTGCATGGCACTGGGTAAATAATTAACCATTTTACATTTCCTCTTCTCTAGCTGAATAAGGTATATCCTCTCCAACAGGTTACTAGGGAAGGGAAGTAATCTCTGTGGAAGGAGAAGAATGCCTCTTTCAGATAGCCAAAGACTGAATGGGAAGTCTCTCAACTGCTATCCCAGTCACCTGACCATAGGATGGAGGGCTGCCATCCAAGTCCTTGCATCTGATTTCCTAGAAATTGCTTCCTGCAGCAATACCAGCCTGAGGCCCATCTGCAGGCCAGCTCTGCCACCCTGTGTCTGCTGCACCAGGGGCTTTTTGAATCATTCCTCAAACAGATCAATCTGTTCCTACGTTAGGCACAACAAGCAGAAATGAAGCCCAGAGACAAATGTGGCAGCTCACTTTGTACATCTGCTGGGACTTGTGCTGCTTGTGCTTACAGCTGTGCCACACAGCACCCTCAGGGGAAGGCCCAAGGTACTGTACTGCTCTTGGTGCAGTCCAGATACAGCAGCCTCCCTTTCTAAATGAGGCAATCACCTTCCCAGAAACGTACCCCATGTGAGCAGCAGCATGTATTTTGAAAAGGAAGAAATTCCACATTTTCCTGAGCAGCCTTCCTGACACAGGCCAGACTCCCCAAACAGTGCCCAAGCCCAGCAGGCTCTCACTCACCTGCCTGCATCACTGAGCTGCTTCCCACTGATCTGGTCGAGCTCGGAGGGTCCGTAGTCCCACTGCACTTCCTTGGCAGCTATGAAGTATTTGCGGACTCTCCCTGGCAGGCTGGGTGCCGCCGCTTGCCGAGAGCAGGGCCGGACCTCATAGAGTGCTGCCATCCCAGCTGTCCAAGACATGAAGGTGGACACTCCCTGAGCCCCTCCAGCCAGCCTAACGGGCAGTCCCACCTTCCCTCTGCTGTCCCGAAAGGCACATGGATGGGAGAAGGCACTCCACAGCAAGGAGTTTTGTGAGCAGAACTTCCAACCTCAGATACTGGATGCTATGGAAGTATGGACAAAGTTACCAGAGCCTTCTGCTGTCCTCAGATTATCATGCAAGTGCCTCCTACAAGGAGCAGAGCTCTTAAGGCAGTGTCTCATTTCAGCTTGCAGCTGTACCAGACATCAAACATCACACCATGGTACAAGTCACTCCTACCAAAGCTGCACATTAATAACTAGCCCACTCCAATTTTCACAAGACAAGGCACCATCCACTCATCTAGGGACATTTTTCATACCCAACGCACTGTTCCCTAGCACACTGTACAGTACGTACATCAAAAACAGAGGATACAGAGTCCAGGACATATTCCACCCTCTGCCTTACCTTGTATGTGATCATTGACGTGGCAGCTCAGCAGCCATCTCCCAGGGTTGCTGGGGATCATATCTGCTGTAACAAAAGTGGCTGGGAAGAGGCTGGCCACATCTGTCCTGTGGCCTCGGATTTTGAGTGTCTCTCCATGGAAGTAGGCTGTGTGAACATCAATTTCATTGCCCATCCCAAAGAGGTGCCATGCAACAGAATCCCCAGCACACATCTTCAGCTCGGGGAGGTTGCCAAACACATAACCATTAATAGCTGCAAAACCAAGAAAACCAAAATTAGAGAGCAGAAAAGGGGCCTTCAGAGCTTATGCCAGCAGGTGACAGCACAGGAGGATGGACCTAAGCAGAACTCCTCCTCCTCCTCTGCTTTGGAGAGCTCAGCTCCACAGCTCATTCCTAAAACAAAGGGTATAAAAGCCCACTCAAGCCAAAGATAAAACCAAAACAATACTTCCATTTTCTGGAGTCCTTGTCCTGTCCCTGAGATATAATTTGCTAAGCACATGATCTCAAAGCAGATCCTATACCACTGACACTCCTGAGTGTCCCAACAGACACAGTGGCCTCACAGAGGTGACACTGACCATGCATTTTGTTGCTCTCCTGAAATTCCTCATCCTCCTTGTCTACAGAGCCAGGATCTGTGCAGAATGATGCAATGTTGTCATCCAGGTACCAGCTCAGGTTCTCATCCACCACACTGAACATCAGAAAGAAATCAACATCCACATCTCCACGTCTTTGAGAGCCGCCTGTCAGCATGCCTGAGGTGAGAGAGGAATGAATGCAGAAAATCACTCACACAGAAAATCACACATCAGGCAAGAGAGTAAAACAGCAGTAGCAGAGTAAGTCTTGTCACATGAGCTGTAGACAGATGCTTTCCCACCATCCTCACAGCTCACCACAGAGCAGTGTGCTCACTCTTTTCCAATACACCCCTGCCAAAACAGTTTTCTCTCCCAAGCAGCTCTGCCACTGCAGGCCTCAACTACAACACAATCAGTCTTCTCACTCCTGCTGAAACCAACCAGTCACCATGTTTTTCATACACAAACTAGATCTTGGAGAAGAGTCTTGCTTTTAACATGGATTCAAGCAGCTCTCTTGGACCAAGAGGCCTGCAAGCTCACCTGCCCAACCATAAAAGATAATGACAATGCAACATCCAGAATCCAGCTAGAACCCAGGCAGTGTCCTCTCTAACCAAGCTGCATTTCCCCCTGAAGCTGAGAGCTGCACACCAGAGTATCTTCACATCCCATCCTTGTTCATGTCACCGTAAGACATTTACATTATAGAACTGCAGGCGTCAGCTGCTTTCTCTTGATGATTTTACCTGTTTTACATGTAAGTAAAGGTCCAATTAACCCAGATGCAATGTCTCTTGGTGCATCAATATGAGAGTGGTAGATCCAGGTCAAGCAGTTTGGGTCATCATCAGTTGGACTGTGATCTTCAGGGACAGTCCAAGTATAGGTGTAATTCCTTCCTGGGAAAACGGCATCATCCTTCTTCTGATCCTGGGGGGACATATCAGGATACAGGGATCCTAGAACAATTGAGCAATCACAACATCCATTCAAGAAGAGCCAAGATGCCCACACATGTAACCTTCTACTGAGCTGAGACTCACCATCCCAAGGCTGAAATAGTGTTTAATCATCACCTCCTCAAAGAGGCACTGAGGCACAGAACCACTCTAAGGCAACTTGCCTAGTACACACGTCAGCACAGAGTCAGCAGGATTATTTCCATTCTGCTTAGTGCTGCTTTGCCTTCAGTTCTGGACTGTGCCCCCACAATCTCTCTACAATCTCTAGAGTTGATCAGTGTTTTGGAGGTTCTAAAATCAAAAAACCTGGGTCCAGGTCAGGACTCCAGCCCCATGACCCTGCCAACCCAACACCTGGTATCTTCACCAAACACCCAAATGCAGTTGCTTTCCAGCTGAGGCTTTAGGGACAGTTCTCCACCATGCATACTCCTAAGTTCCCAGCGAGAAAAATCTGTCTCCATGATGGCAGTATCTCATTTACCTTCAGAGTCCTTTTTGTAGAAGACACCATGAGGATGGATTGTATACGGTCGAGTAGCAAAATTTTTTAGGTGTACTTGAATGGTATCCCCCACTTCTGCTCGGATGACAGGCCCAAGGAAACCCAGCCAGACAGGTTTGGGGATCTCAGTGGTGTACGTGGAGTCCGTGTACTGCTTATAGACAGATTTCTTGTACGTGCTTCCCACCCTGTCTTTCCCAGACTGCAGGTATTCTGAGGCCCTGCTGTTGAATTCAAAGGGAAAGGTACTGTGAGTCATCATTATACACAACAGCTGGTCAATACTGCCGCAGATGAGGGTGACACTCCACTTCCTGGGCTACAGCCAAAAGCTTTGGCATTAAGAGGACCCTGGGATGCTCTAAACCACCCATGCATGGCCACAGGCTCAACCCCAGCTCTTCAACAGACACAAAGTGCACCCTGAACTGTGCCCTGCAAACAAGAAATGGGAAGGACGGTACTTCCCAGACAATCCCACATGGGTATTGCAGGGAGAGCCCTTCTCATGCCTCCTTCAGCCTTCACTGGGCTCTCCAAAACTCACTGCAATTCCTTTGTGGCATTTCCAGCTAAATCACAAGACAGGCAGAATGAAGCCCTGAGCTCTCTGGCCAAAATTTGAAGTCTGAAAGATGATTTTCTACTCAACAGTTTCCAAATTCCTTCCAGAGTGGCAGACGAGTCAGGCAGGTACATACCCAGCACGTAACCAGCTGCCAGAGTTAAAACCTCATAATAAAGGTTCTAAAGTTTAACTCACAAGCATATTTGCTCTTTATGGGTAATTCTTAATAGATAAGAGATGAATCACATTCCAGCTATTAGTGGAACCAGCCTAAACGAGAGCCAAGGTCACTCCCCTCACTTCCCCTTTGGATTGATCACCCACAGCAATACAGAACAGCCCTGGAAGGGAGGTAAACCATAATGTGCATCCCAGAGAATGAACAGTAGAGACCCAAATATTAATCACTGGCTCCATCATTCAAAAACAGGCAGGGCTTGGCTCTGGCTCTACAATCCAGAGTTCAGCCCTTTGCCAAGTCATCCCTGCAGCTGTTATCAGCAAAGAGTTTAAGATAATTCACACTTCGTTTTATAGATGTGCCTCATTTTCCCCACACAGACCATTTCTTCCCAAAAAAAAAAGAAAAAACAAACAACTCCTTGAAATAATTTGCTACCTCTATCAACCATATCAACATCTCATCCCTTTCTAATTGCCAGCAGTTTCATTTCTGCAATCATTGTACAAATAGGTCCCATTAACAAATTGTTTGCAGTGACAAGAGTTTTTAAATTGCTTTTAAGTTCAACGGCATTGAATTTCATTTCATTTTCTTCACGTATTATAAGAAAATCAAACAAAATCCACCGCATTCATTATCACTTTAGGAATCAGTGGTAACATCTCTATTAACCCTGAATGCTGGTGTTTCCTGTGAACTTATTTACATCTATACAGCATCTCCAGAGAACAGAGACTTTTCCATGCTAAACTGACAGACCTTGATGTTTCTGTGCACCCTTCCTGTTCCCCCTGTGCTGTTTCTGAAGGAGGTGTCTGATCCTGAGTGTTAGTTATTACGGAGGGATAAAGGACTGAGAACAGGTCAAAATTACCAGCTATTTGCCACAGAAAATGAGGGCAAGGAAAAAAAGCACAAATGCCTCTAAAATGCTATGGAAACCTTTCAAAAACAAAACAAACCACGCACACAAAGAAAAAGGCTTGATGTTTTGGAAGCTAAACCCAAAACACTGTTTTTGTAGTAACTCAAACCAATTATTGCAGTTTCCAGAAATACTTTTGCAAGAAAAACAAAAATGTTTTTCAAACAGCCACCAAAATCCCATGCAGGAAGTCCCATTAAGTCTAAGGCTTGAAATTCCACTGAAAAAAAACCAAGCCGGCTCTGTGAAATCATTTATATAAAGATGAAAAGTCATCATGCTTCAGGATAAACAAGCTGATCACCAGCTGGAACTCAGCAAAATGAAACTCCAGGGTAGAGCATTGCAAAATCTGGGTGATTTTAGAACAATCTGTTCTTTATCTGCTTTATTTTCTGTTCTATGTTTGTTTTCCACACACTTCTCTGTAGTGTATGGGCTCTGGACTCTCCAGACTTACCATCCCTTTTCCCACTGACACAGGTTTTACCACACAGCAGCATAAAACAAGTTAAACATTAAGCTCATAAAGATCAGGATCTACGGGAGTGTGTCTCTTGCTTGCTGAGATGCCCCAAAATACTTGCATTAAACTACAATGACAGCCTAAAGACAGCCCCAGACTAAATTCTGTTTGAAGCCAACGTACCGGTTTTGTGCGATGCTCTGGTTGGCGAGCACATTCCTCCCCGTTGGAGCATAGTTCCAGTCCACCTCATGGATCCCCAGGTGATAGACTCTGGTGACACCCCCAGCAAATGTGGGTGACAGCAGGGGCATGCAGAGCAGCAACCACCAGACTGATCCCATCGCAGCCCAAAGGGAAGGTGTTTTAGGAAACTACACCTATTTGGGAACACAAAAAGAGTGAAACAGAATATAACTATTTGGTTTGAAGGTGCTGGACATTTTGAGAGGGCATGAAGAAATGAGGGGTAAGTACTATTTGGATGATTACTCAAATACAGAAGAAGGAAATCACTCTGTAACAAAACTGACACACACGGTGGATGGAATTCATGCCTGGATAATGAGTCGCCAAAACCAAATGTGCTGCTCTCATAATACTTTAATTAACCCTTTTTTCACTACTGCTCACATTCCAAATCATCTTACAGGTCCACATAAAAAGCTCAAGGAAATAGTCCTGAGCAAGCATCTGTATATTTAAACTGTCACCAAGATCTCTCTATTCTAAGTTACCTGAGGAAGCACAATTTAGTCACTATAATGTAATTTTAAATTTTAAATTCTTGAAAGATGGCTCTTAGGGAGCAGCTATCTGTAATCCAGGCATATATCTCAAATGGGCTGCACAAGGTGTTTCCTTTCTGTTCATTATTTTCCCCATGATTTTGGTCAATAAATAGCTTACTCATAAAACTTCCAATTGACACTAAGCTTGTAGGCAATAAGCATCAGAAATACTCTAAAGAGAGTTTGGAAAAAAGTTGGGGAAACTGTCTGAAACCATCAAAATACACTTGTGTTAACACAGGCTTAAAGAACTGCCTGTATGAAGGAGAAGCTGATGCAATACGGGGCAGTAGAATTACACCAAAAGATAACAAAGGATTAAACTGCATTTAAAAATCACATGAAAATTACAAAAGTTCTCACACAATGATACCCTTAACAAAGCTGGATGCAGCCAACAAACAAACCATACTAAAACGAGATGTTTAGATACAGCTCTTGAGACATGTAACAGCAACTCAGAATAGCAGAGAGAAACAAAAAGCAAGAGAAGGAGAAACATGACCTAACAAGAAAACTCGGAAGAATCAGTTTTCATTTTCATACAGAAAGGGATGGTGACACAGCACCATGGCAAAGGTTTTCCATAAAGAGACTGTCATAATTTATTCTTACTGTCTTTGTAACAGCAACATGAATGTATCAGGTTTGTCTGCAGCAAAGCTGGATATTCTGTAAGCTTTCAGTCAGCACAGCGTCACACAGAGCTGATTGGAAATCTCTTCTAACATCTGATACCCAAGAGACATGATCCAACCCCAGCACATGGCAATGGGCTGCGGACTAGACTAAATGGGCTGTGCTGCTGTGTGGGCAGCACAGCTTCCAAAGCTTCACTTTATGATTTCCAAACATGCTGTGCTATTCTTAGAAGCTAATGATAATCAAGTATTGCTGTATTCAAATAGTCATTAAATTGGACAAACTTTGGAGACACATTCTTCCCTTCCTTTCTCAGAAAGGAGCTGTAGGGATCTCTAAATCTGAGATGTTTTGGATCCATCAACACAGTATAGCTCTGCTCCAGTGGCTCCACCAGCCAGTCGCCTTCAGAAGCTCATGGTCATACACCTGATAAAACTCAGATACAGAACAGCCCCTGCAAAGCAGTTTCAGCAGTGTGGGAACAGCAGCAGCACACTGGCTCATGCCCACCGCTGCACACCACTCAGTCACTGACTGCTGCTGTTCACAGGGAGGTAAAACACCTTTCTTGACTCACTCTGTGCCAACACGGACTCAAAGGAAGGCTTTTGGAAAGCCATACATGTGCTGTTTCACACAACAGACCAGCAAAAGGCAGTGGTGACAGCAATGTGGAAAGAAACAAAAGCATCAGTCCTCAGCCTGGAAGCTGCCACCCTGCCAGCACACACCCCGAGGGAAGGGCAGCGGGATGCGCCTGACTCAACCCAAGCTACGGCCTTCGTGTGTCAGCTCAGGGCAAAGTTCGAGGGAGCTCCCGGCGCTCCGGGTGGTTCCTCAAGGCCAGGTGGTTCCGTCGAACCCAGACAGCCGGGGCAGGCTGCGCTTTGTGCGGGCAGAGCCACAGCACGGGATTGGAGCGGCTCTCCAAGCTGGGTGTGAGAGCTGCCCCTGGAGCCAAACCCGGCGTGCCAGAGCCCCGCATCGAGCCCGCCACCAGCACAGGCATTCGGAGCGCTCTGTGCTCTGCTCTGCCATGGAAGAGTCAAGGACAAGTCTTTGGGACAGCCTTCCCAAGGCTTTACAAGAGTTCCACCTGGACTCTGCCTCGAGTTTGACCACAACATCGCACACAACTCCGGGGTAGTTCTAGGGAAGAGCAAAAAATATCCCTGAATAGAGACGTAGCAGGTGACACAAAGTCTGTGCTCACAATACTCTTCACAGTAATTAATCACCATTTAGTTACTCGACTTGTTCAAGGTGAAAATAGCTAAATTCGTTTCAAAAGTTGTTGTTTTCAATTTTTGATTGATATTACTATTTGCCCCAAGAAAAAGAGAAAAAAATAAAAAAAAAGAAAGAAAGAAAACTAAAACCAACCCAAGTTTTGTACTACATCCATCCCTGAACCTTGTACTTCAGAGCAGAATCCTCCCCCAGGACTGCCCTTTACCGGGTCCCCGACAGCACAGGCATAGCGAATGAACGGAAATCAGATTTCAGGCGGGCTGGTGGGATCCAACTCCCACTGATCCAGGCAGACGATGCAGGGACATTCCCCGACACCCGACTGCAGGGAAACAACAGCCCGAGAGCGAGGGGAAAGCACAGAAGGAAAGCAGGAGGACGGAGGGCTCATCCCTTACGTGCGGAGCAGGAGGCGGCGCGGCGGGGCTGCGGAGCGGGACGCGGGAGCGCCGGCGGGACCGGCCGGGACACCAGGGACAAAGGGGCGCTGCCTCCGCGGGCTGACCGAGCCCAGCCCGGCCCGGCCCCGCAGCTC
>VXBU01003364.1:52250-208989 GCA_013400315.1 Bombycilla garrulus | reverse complement strand
GTGCCCGGGGCCCTGCCCGGGCCCCCCCGTGCGGCCCGCGGCGGCGGCGCTGGCGCAGCGGGACATCCCCGGGGCACGGTCCGGAATTCCCGGCCAGCAGCTCCGGATGGTGAAAGGACGCTGTCTGTCAGTAGCCATTAACTGTCCATTTTCCTTCCGGAGCGGAGACAAGTGTGCCCCGCGGGCACAGGCACGGACACACCGACCAGACACGCACTGTTTATTTTAGTTCCTTGCCGGTTTTAAATCAGTAGGATTTTTCTCCACTTTTTTCTAGCCGGTTGCCCTTTATAAAGGCAAAGATGAAAAGAAACACAATGTTTTTGTTCTATTCGTTAGCCACATAAAAGTGATGCAAAAAGCTCTTCCTGTTTCCAGGAAGTTAGATCTTGAGCTTATGATAAATCTGGCGCTGCTGGTGTCACACTTACCCCTGGTCACCACTGGGTTGTGTTGTCTGAACTTTCAGTAACTCAGCAACGTTACGTGGTTATTTTTAGTGATGACATAGCATGCACAATGGAAGAATCTTGTCAGGAGCTGGGCAGACTGATGAAGGGAGATGAAATCTCTTCAGTGGCATGAATTCCGTTGGGCTTGTGCAATGTTTATGTTTGCTGGGGACAAAGGGAGCAGGTTTTTAGAGCAGTTTTGCTTTGGATTAAGATCTGTGTGTGAGGGCTTTAAGAAAATTCCCTGTTCAATAGAGGTGTTCCGTGTAATTGTGTCTTTGAATTCAAACTTCCTAGACCAGTCTCAAGTACTTAGCAACATTCCCACGGACAGTTCAGTTGATGAAGTCTTCTGCCTTTCTCTGCTGTCAGAACTGTCTCTGCTGATTTATGATCTTCACTCAAGAGCAACACCTTAGAAAAGCTACGCTTGTTCACTAACTGTGACTTCTGCTTATTTCCTAGAATGGCGAGAATTTCTGCATTCTGGATGAGCAGAGGTTTGCCAAGGAGCTGCTCCCCAAATACTTCAAACACAACAACATCTCCAGCTTCATACGGCAGCTCAACATGTGTAAGCATCAGCGGTTCCTACACGCTCTGTCTGCCAAGTTCATAGCTACTTAGCTTTGGTTTGGATTTCTTTAAACAAGCAAATGGACTTGGCAAGTCTTTCATCCCTAAAAATCTGAGCCCTGGCCTTAAGTTGGTTTTGCAAAAGAAAAGACTGATAGTAGAGCTTGGTTTAGTGTTTGGTTTTTGTGTTTTAGCTCCAAGTCCTTTTGAGTAAGAGCTGTAAGAATATGTGCTGGTGCCTAAAAGTAGCATGAGGCTTCCTGAGCTCCAGCATTGCTCTTGCAGCAAACGTGTGTGTACCCAGGGAAGTAGAGGCTGTGTGTACACCCATACACCTAGAGCGTGAAAAAAAAATTCCCTGGATTTTGGGATACCACTGCTCTTGCCTGCTTTGCTGTGTTGGAATCAGATCAGCCCCGCTGATGGGCCAAGCTGGACTACATTTCTCATTGTGTTTTCTCTGCACAACTTGTGAGCATCGTGTGGCAGCGTGGCCAGGCAGAGGGGGGGCAGTGAGGGTGTGGCTCAGGGGCACAGTGCAGCGTGCAGGGCTGCAGCAACCAACAGGAATAACTGCAGAAACTTCTGGGACCCATGGAGGGACAAACAGCACAGGAGGTGCTGCCTTAGTTAGAATTTCAGACTGACAGGGAGGAGCTCTCTGTCCTTGCCCAGCAGGTTTGCTTGATCTCTCTAGCTGTTGCCTGTAGAGGTTTTGTAACCTATAACACAGACAGCACATCTGTTTATTCTCTGGACAGAGGGTAGATGCTTCTGTTCATGTTGTGTGCTTGTATTTGTGAGATCCATCACTTGAGTGACAGAGGGTAATCCAAAGAAACAATCATCTTTTCCCTAATAGCCAGGATAAATTAAAAAAACCCCAAAATATTTGTATGTAGATACACAATGTCATGGCAGCTTCCTTTTCCTGCTGGATCTATCCTGGCTTTCTAATAATAGTTGGAGTGCATTAATTGTATTAAAACCATGACTGAGGAGAGACATGGATTGGCCTGTCAGCTGAATCATGCACCTACCCTGTGGTGTTTGAGCAGTGATGGAAGTAGAACTGGCAGTATCTTACTTTGTGCAGCCAGTCTGGTGTGAAGAAGGTGCTCTGCTGCAGGTGTTTGCTTAGGCAGGCAAGGAACTGACTTCTCTGCCTTGCTTTATTCTGTACAACATGGTGGTACGTGACAGCATTTGTTTTGATGTGTAGTTGTCAGGGATAAAAGGGAAAGTGTACCATTCCTCTACATCCACTGGGACATAATTCTATTCAAGATGTCATAATAAATGTCATTTCTGACTAACTGTTGTGAAGGTTTGTATGTGGCTGTGATGGTTTGGCCATGGCTGTCTTGCCCAGGGACACACACTGGTGCAGCTGTGTGTGCAGCCTGCCAAGGCAGGCACTGATACTGTGGACATATTCTCTGGCTGTGAAGATCAGAGCAATGAAATCATTGAGCACCAAGAAAGGCTACCTTGGCTGTTTTTCATAGTTTTTGCAGTAGGTGTTTTGGTAGCACTGGACTTTTCTTAAGCTGTATGTATTCCAAGTCAGCTTTCAACTGGAAGAAATGGCTTTGTTGATTTCCTTTCCACAGATGGTTTCAGGAAGGTGATTGCTCTGGAGAATGGTATCATTACAGCAGAGAAAAGCTCAGTCATTGAGTTCCAGCACCCTTTCTTCAAGCAAGGGAAGGCACATTTACTGGAAAACATCAAGCGCAAGGTATAGTCTAAGCACATATTTACTTCACTTAGTTACAAAAGGTGGCTTATCAGGAGCACGTGGGGGTGTTTCAAACACAGCCAGCAAATACCATGGGAACCAAGGTAACTCCCTCACAATGCCAGGCCAGTGCTTGGCTGGGCTGGCCCTCCTTGTGCCAGTGCTTGCACAAAACCTTCTCTGCTCTTGGTCCTGAACTGGGGTAGGACCGTGTTCTGCATCATCATCAAACCACAGCCCTTCACCACAGAGTTCATATCCCTGGTTGCAGCTTAGCATGGTCTGCAGTTCTGTCAGCTAATCTCCAACTCTGAGAACGGCACAAAGTGAAAGAAGCAAAAGAAAATACGTTCCCATTTGGCACTCGTTAAAAATTAGCAAGGTCATCAGTAACCAGTTCATTTGGATGAGTTTGCCTGAATTATATTGCTCCTCCAAAATGGTTTTCACTAAGCTACATCCTTATGGGCACTTTCTGCTTCTCTTTTGTACATTCAGGCCTTGTCTGACCTGTTTCTGCACAGATATTTATCCTCTGTTGGCACATTACAGCCCATAATATCCTGAGGAAGAGAGTATCATGATACATCACCTTGACATTTGAACAGCAGAATCTTTTCTTCAGGCTGTCGTCAGGTGTGGCTGCATTGCCCAGGGTAATGAAAGCCCAGGGTAGGCTGGAGAGCCACAATTATGTTTGGATTGATTCTTCACTGAGCTGCCCCTCCTTGGAGGCAGAATCGATTGAGTGGCTCTGCCTGGGCCTGTGCTCCCCCCTCTGCTGTGACCAGCGTGTCCCAGCGTGCAGCCTGGCAGGGCAGGTGCACAGTGACTTCACGTGTGGCACCATGTGTCCCAGGGGTGGTGCACTGGGTGGAGTGTTCTAGATGGAGAGACAAAAGCTCTGCTCAGTGCCAAGGACATTTGTATGAAGTGTTGAATAGGTTGGTGAAAGATGTTCTTTGTTGCATAGGAAGTGTTAGTGATTTTTTTTTTTTTTTTGCAAAACCGTCATTAGTTTTCTTGCTCTTACTGCCTGGAATGGGGCCATGTTCCAGTATTGGCTGTAAACTGTATTTCAAGCCTCTGTCAGGAATGCAGGTTTGAATGCAGGACTTACTCCCTTTCACTTTTAGCTCTGCTGCTATGCAGATACCCTGTGTGTCTTCACAGAATACCAGAATTGTGTGAGTTGGAAGGCACCTTGGCGCTCATCTCATTCCACCTGCTGCTGTGGGCAGGAGCACCTCTCACTAGACCAGGTTGCTCCAAGCCCCATCCAGCCAGGGATGGGACAGCCAAGTTTCCCTGGGCAGCCTGTGCCAGTGCCTCAGCACCCAAGGACTGGACACCCTGATTAACCAGTTGGGGACTCTGAAGAGCAGTTCCTTGTACCTGGGCAGAATTTTTATTTGCCCTTGGTTTTCTTGGAGGCTAGCTGGCTGCATTTGGAATTTTCACCCACTTCCTGCAACTTTTGGTTGTCTTCCCACAGAGAGGTGGTGTGCCGAAGAGAAATCGGACAGCCTTCAATTCCGTTTGGGATGCACCCTGTATACATTAGCATAAGTTATTAGCTGCAGCAAACAACAAAGCACCTAGACTGCAGACAGGGAGGAGAACTGTCAGACCCTTCAGTCCATCCTTTGCACCATGGAATTGTGTCCAGAAAGTAATTAATCATGTCTGAGAAGTGATTGCACAACTGCTGTGTTCTGTTCCAGCACAAAGGGATGGGATGTTGGTTTATAACACCACAGGTTCATTTCTGACCATGCCACTCCTCTTTGGAAGACAAGATGTGTGACCCAACCTGCACAGGAGTTCTCACTCCTCAGCAGGCAATACGACATTGGTGCTTTCACCTCACCCTTGGAATCCACATGAGATGCTTTCACATCCTCCTCGGAATTTAGCAGAGTAACA
Organism: Bombycilla garrulus; assembly: GCA_013400315.1. Classification (NCBI taxonomy): domain Eukaryota; kingdom Metazoa; phylum Chordata; class Aves; order Passeriformes; family Bombycillidae; genus Bombycilla; species Bombycilla garrulus. The sequence continues at coordinate 204,294 of VXBU01003364.1, read as the reverse complement.
AGGAAACTCCCAGCAGGCTGTAGGTTGGGGGGGACACCTGGTACGACTCCATGTTGGTCAGTTATAGCCAGTAATTGGCAAAATGATGTTCAAAATTATACCCACAATACCTGGATGTGTCATTCAGATGTGTATGTGATGCAGTATGGACCTGTCTTTTTCAAAACCCTGAATTGTGTTGCAGCCAACAATGCTTCTGCTGCAGAGAGAGCTGCTGAAGGAACTGGAAAATGTTTCATATAGAAATACAGGAAGGAGAGGGTGAACTTTCTCCTCTCTGATGGCTTTTCCACCATTATTTGAAGTAGCAGCATTCACAGATTGTGCTGTGAGCAGAAGAGCAGTTTGGAGTCTTCTTTCTGCAGACAAGTCTCCATAACTTTGGGATGTCACTGAACAGAGAGGTAGTAGAGGAAACACCAATAGGGGAATCTGCAATTCAGATTGAGTAGGATGCATCCAACTAGACACTTTCATCTCCCAGTAACTTCATGGAAATTTGTTACTCCTTTCCTGGCAGATTTACCTACACACCTAGAAGGAATATGATCATCTTGTTCTTCCACTATCAGCTGTGGGTTTTTTTTGGCTGGTGTTCACCCTGTGACACTAGAGGGCAAACTGTCCCTAGGCTTGGCAGAGAACCCCCAGGGAAAGCCCTTTGCAGTCGGTGGTTTTTATTGTGAATTACAGTCATGAATCTACTGTCTCCAGGTACAAAATACTAATCTCTCTAATGTTTTCCATTGGCATGTTGTTTTCTCATACAGTGCAGCCTGTCCTAAGGATTATCACCTGTCATAGTTGCGGTGTTTTGTGCCATGTAAGAATTGCAGCCTTATCTGGTCTTTTACTGGGGCTTGGTCCTGCCCTGCAGACTGACTGCACTCCCCTGCAGCAAGGAGTCTGTACTGTTGGTAGTAAAGCATGTGTACCTGTTCCAGGTGTCTGCAGTGAGAACTGAGGATCTCAAGGTCTGCACAGAGGATTTGCACAAAGTCCTGTCTGAGGTGCAGGAGATGAGAGAGCAGCAGAACAACATGGATGTCAGGCTGGCTAACATGAAGAGGTAGACTCGGCTGTTTCGGGGCGCTTATGTGTTGAATGTTGCTTATATCTGATGGAGATTGGCTAAATATGGGTTTCATTTGAACTGGAAACAGGTGAAGCTGTATTTTTTCCTAAGAATGCCCATTCCACCCCGCACAACATTCTGAATCTTCTTTGGTTTTGTAATTCAGTTACGGACTGGAGATTTAGACTGGGAGTTTGTTGGCTGCCTTGAGATTTCACTCTGGTTGCCAGCACCTGTAGTAATTTTTTAGGTCAATAAAAGCATTTAATTTTTTTGAATACAAACAGGGTTAGATGTAGTGAGAGACAATTGGTGTTTTGTTTTCTTTCTAACTGGAAGTGGACTTTGCACATCCTCATCTCTGTTCTCTCAGATCCCCTTCATATAGGCACTGGTAATTCATTCAGGTCGTTGGTATGCCAGCAGATACCAACCAGAGTTCAGGAGATACCTTTTCTGTTTCTTAAAAAAAAAAAAAAAGGCAACTCTTGAACACCACCTCCAGATCTGTTTTAAGGCTGTCAGTGTTTGGAAACAGGCTGAGTGTAACACAAAGTCCTTATTCAATACCTCAGATCAAGATTATTGGTGGAGCAGCAGAGGATGAGGGTGTCCTTATTAAGTGAGTGAGTGTTTGGTGCTGCTGATGGAAAATGGAGTTAAGTTAACCCAGAGTTCGTGCTAGTGGATCGAATTAACTGAGGGTTAGTTATCCACAGAGGGAATGTTGCCATTGGTTCTGCAAGGTACTCTAAAAGTTTGAAAGCTGTAAAACTAGAGCATATAAAGTAAACTCTGTTCATCCTCTGTCTTCTGATTTATTCTGCATTGCAGAGAAAATAAGGCCCTGTGGAAAGAAGTGGCAGTTCTAAGGCAGAAGCACAGTCAACAACAGAAGCTGCTGTCTAAGGTACCATTGCAGCATCTTCAGTGCTACCATCCTTATTCCTGCCTCTGTGATACTTCATGGCATTCTTTGCTTATGTAGAATGACAAATGACACAGAGCTGAACAGGCTGTATTAATACAGCATAAAGAAAATGTTCACAGTTCCTGAGTGTCCTAGAAGTAGCACAGTAAAGAACCACGAGCAAAGCACTAAGGAAAAGTCATAGTAGGATGTCAGTATGTGGAGACAGTGCATGGTAACAGGAGCCCAGAACTTGAGAGATTGCAGGCACATGGAATGGAGTCTGTGAAAGATCTTGGACCAGGATACTCTTAGACCACTTGAGAAGTGAACTTGGAACACAAACTGTAGGAGCTTGCACGCTGGAAAAAATTTTCTCTGGTTTATTCCTCAGCTGTTTCTGGTCTGGAATCCTCTAGTGACTTGTGCTGTTATATTGTATTTAAAAAAAAAAAGCCAACTGTGCAAGTGGGCTAATTTTTCTAAGCATTTGTAACTCTTGCTTTGTTCTTTAAGATAAATTGCAAATGGATTTTTAAAATACCTGTTAATTTCTGTCACTAACTATATCATTTTATAGTAAAATCTAAACTAAGAATTTAATGTTAGGATTGCTTTGCTGACCACTTGGTTTTGGTTTTCTTTTGTTTTTCCTTTTTAGATTCTTCAGTTTATACTAAGTTTGATGCGAGGAAATTATATTGTTGGGGTCAAAAGAAAAAGGTAATTACTTGATAGGTCCCAGATCAGATGTGAATTGTAGGGATAAATCAGTTTCTGTTGCGTGACAGGTATTTTTATCACTTGTATATTCAAACTTGAGAAAGCTGATGGAAGTTCAGTCAAGCACAAAATAAGTATTTCCTCCTTATCACCAAAATGGGTGGGAAGAGAATATTCTATACATTTTCAATTCTAAATGGCACAGTTATCAGAAGTGGTAAATCTCAAAACTTGCACCTGTGACTGAATTCTTCCAAACCACGGTGTGTGTGGAGTACAGGCTGCCTGCAGTCTCCTTCCTGACACACGTGCCCAAAACCCAGGCTATTTGGGAGGGCAGGAGTGGCTGCCCTTACTGCCTGTCTTTGCACAGCTGCAGCTCTTGCCTCTGTGAGGCAGGCAGGATGTACTAAAGCTGTGCTCTGTCTCAGGTCTCTCACGGACGCTGCGGGTGCCTCACCCTCCAAGTACAGCCGTCAGTATGTGCGCATCCCCGTGGAGAGTGGCCAAGCTGTAAGTCTCCCCAGGGACAGAGGCAGTGGGTTGGACAGGATGATTCACAGTGATATCAGTCTTCCTTACAGCTACAAATACCCTAACCTGGTAATCAGATGCTCTCCCTTTTGTAATGGGCAGCTTTAGGGCAACAGTCTGCCTGTAAAATCCTGCAGATCAGTGCAGCTGGTCACAGATCAAATGTGAACAGGATGAATGTATGAAAAAAGAAAAGGTCAGAGCCTGTGGTGTACTCATTCTGTGCTGTATCTGCAGATGGCTTTTTCTGAACATAGTGTAAATGAAGAGGATGGAAATGGTACAGGTCTGATAATCCGAGATATCACTGACACCCTGGAAAATGCCACCAATGGCCTCCTTGCTGTGGCACACACGAGTGGCAGAGCCAGGTATGTCCAAAGTGTATGAAGTATTGATGCCTGGGTTGTTAATGTTGGTGATCCATCTGGATTCCAGGAAACAGACTGTCTCTCTGATTGTCCATTTGTGCATGACAGGCCTGTTGTAGGCTCTCCTCCTACAGCATGTAGCATTGGTCATTGTCAGAGCTCATGTCTCTTCAGGAGTCCCTGGAGGCCTATCAGGCTGATGGGCATTGCAGGTTTAGTTTGCTGGGGCTTTTCTTTCTGTTCAATAAATACTTGACTTTTCAACTGAGCAGGGACCTGAATGCATATATAGGTTTCTAATAATCCAACATGTGTATAGATTGCTAACAAATCAACATGTATAGTTTTATCTCCAGTTTCAGTACTGCTCCCACTAAGCATATCCTAGGAAAGGCATTCTTTGTGTGGCAACAGATTTTACTGAAAACGCATTTAGGTGTTAATACCCAGAGTGAAATATGGACTGATTTGGAATCTTTTCTTTCCAGAGTCTGTCTGTTAGGAGTTTCCCTCCTGCCTAATTCCTGTATGCTATATTGCTGCTTCTATTGCTGGGAAAAAGAGGTGTTTTGCTCTGGTACATGGTCTCTGTATAAGCTGTAGTAAGAGATTCTTCATCTGCTGCTTTGCTGCTTTTTCAAAAGACCAGTTTGTTACTTGAATCCTTGAGTGGCCTAATCTTATTAAGATTTGGGATGCTAAACCCGAAATGAATAGTATTTCACTTGATAAATTTTCCTGTGTGTTGTTTCTGTTTGGGTCACATTTTAGAGAGCCACAGGCAGCTCTAGATCCTGGCTTATCTCTTTGTCAAGTATCACAGCCGAGTGAGTTAAACTGTGCAGAACCTGTCCCATCAGTTCCTGTAAATGACGTCAGCAAATCCGGCGAAATAGGCACTGCTGCTGTGGAGCTGCACACTGCACAGCCAAATGCTCCAGAGGACCCCGTGTCAGTAATTGACTCCATCTTGAATGAGAACAATTCTGGAAACCAAAATGATCCTTTGCTGGACAGGTACTAACTTGTTTCTGAAAAGCATTAATCTGTTTGTCACCTCGTGGGATCCTGTCAGAGTTTTGGAGGGTGTGTTGTTTGGCAGAACAAAGGGAATTCGCTTTTGAATTGTCATTGATGAAGTGAATTCTCTGCACCTTTGTTACCAAGGCTTGAAAAAGCCAGTGTTGGCATCACACATTGAAAAGGGGCGTGTCCTTGTCACCTTTATGGTAACACATGTGCCTGACTGCTGGAGCATCTGTCAGTGTGTCCCATCAGCCCACTGCTGTCACTGCCAGGTGCTGCCAAGCAGGCATTGATCTCGGGCTGGCACTGTGGGCACTTTGTTCCTGGGACCTGATGTGGATTGTCCTGGTGGTCATCTCGCTGTCCCTTTCCTTCTCTGCCCCTCATTTGTACAAAGCTGTTTCCTGTGTCCCCTGTCAGATCACATAGCCCACTGTGCCTGCAGGAGAGCTTTAACCCTTCTCCTACAGCTCTTCTGCTGTGGTCAGCAGCAGGTGGGAGGCTCTGGGTGCTGTCCCAGCACTGATTTGGTCTGAAGGCCCTGCTGTACCTTCTCTCCTGGGCACTGCAGGATGTGGGCAGGGCCTTGGAACTGCCCATTCCTCAGTGCTGGGAATTCAGTTCAGGAGCACCTCATGGCATAGCAGGACATGCAGTGTGGGCACTGTGCCTGCAGCTGACTTCTCAGGTTCTTCATTGTCCCTCATGTCCTGCCCACTGTCCCTGGAAACATGTCCAGTTTGGCAACAAGCAGATGTTTCAAAGTAGGTAGAACTTTCCTTCAGGCCCAGATTATTTCCAGCCCTTTGGATCATTTGTTGTCCCAGGGCAAAGCCATCGGACTTTTGTTTAAACAGATATTGGTGTACAGGGTGGGCTCTGAGAATGTTCACCAGGTACTAAAATGAGGGAGGAAGTAGATATGGAATGAGGAAATGCTTTTTGACCTGACAGCTGCAATTGTGCTTGCTGTTCAGGTAATCTTCCTTGTACCTGCACCTCAGAGCTGGAGTGAGAGGTGATCCCGGAATGCGGTGTCATCCATTTGGCAACCTGCCCTGTGGGGCAGAAGGCCCTGCCTCTACCTGTGTCTTACAGTGCTATGTAACTTTGTCTTTTTAGAGAGGAAATTCAGGATTTTCTGAACTGCATTGATGCCAGCCTTGAAGAGCTCCAAGCAATGCTGTCAGGGAAGCAGTACAACTTTGGTGCCGAAGCGTTCAGCGACGTATTGTACTTCTCACTATTTCTGATTTCTGAGAAATACTGCTCAGGTTACGTCATGAAATGCTGCTGGTTTATTCCATGTTGTAATGGGTAAGAGCTGGGAGCATCTTGAAAGGCAAACAGGGACAAATAGAATGATTCATAGGTATTCACAGTGTACAAAGTAATACTGGGAGCCTTTGCCAGGTCATACAGGATTCCTGTTCAACAGAACTGAAGGGAGAGAAAAGAAAGGAAAAAATTTGCCTCACTTCTCCTTTTTGAGTCTAGTCACATACCATCACATCCTGACTGTGTATTTGATTCAGCTGGATGATATGGAGTGAAACTCAGCTGTATTCTGGAATCACTGGGAAATAGGGTAACCTTTTCTCCTCCTGTGACCTCAGTTTACTGCCACAGCTTGAAGCTCCCAGCTGAAGGCCCATAGAGGTGCCGCTGTCCCCATGCTTCAGTGGAAGGAGCAGCACACTGGGTCCTGCAGTCCTTTCAGGAGCTCTCTGCAGTTTTATTTCAAGAACTTTATTAGTTGACGTAATGGTCTGGTTTTATTTTCAGACATTTAATCCGGAGCTGCCAGCCCTGGATATAAGCTTGATGGAAACTCCTCCTGGTATTGAAAATGTAAGAGTAAGATTTACTTCTGTGGTGGGGAGGGCGAATGTGATGCTGAGAGTTGAGTCTGGCTTGATGCAACTCAAGGGTGGGAACGGGGTTGGCACAGGGTGACACTGCTGGTTCATCTCATCCAGCTGGCTCCAGGGTTTCAATTATCAGTGCTGGCATGTTGGAATTTAAGAGGGATCACAAGATAATTTCCAGTCCTACATTCCTTGTGTAGTCATACACTTGGAATGCCTGTCTGAAGACTGAAGGAAAAGTCCTAAAAGAAAACTGTAATGCAGTACACTGTAGTTGTTCTGGACATGACTCTATGGGATTTCCTCAGAAGATACACAGAAGTTCAGCAGAAACTTACTTCTCTTGGTCCAGTTCCTAAAATTGATTCATACTATTAAAAAAATACCTGTGCAAGTGTTTTTTTTGTTGTAGTCCTGAAATAATATTTAAACTAGGATTTCCCAGTAAGAAGATCTTTGCTACAACTGATGTAAAATGCAGCTGCATTTAAGCAGTGCCTGCAAGATTAAGTTACCTGTTGAAATCATGTTTAACTGTTACCCCAACAAGACCGATTATAATAAAGCTTCTGATTTGGAAGGTAAAACAAATATTTGCTAGTCAGAAGCTTGTTTTGTTTAGTCAGTTGAGTTTGTCTTTATTTCACTGTGGCTCCTTCTGAGAGCCCCTGTGTGCAGGCCTTCATGTGCAACAACAGGCTCATTGCTCAGTTGCTCCATCTCCATTCCCTCCTCCTTTCACATCTAATTCTGTCCACCAGTCAGTAAAGACCTGTGTTTTGTTGTTGTTAAACATTGTGTCTTAACTCTCTGTCTGCTTTGTTTCAGATGACAAACTTGGCAGAGAGCACTGAAGGTCTGGGAGCAAGTGAGAGGGAAACAGCCGGAAGCAAAGGTGGGCAGGAAGGAATGCTGAGAGCTGTGGCAGCTCCAGCTCTCAAACTCTATATTGTTGCAGCCTATAATACCTCCTTCTTTGGTCTGGCCTTAAGCTTTTTGTGAAGACTGTAATGCTTCACTGGTCTTGAAGCTGTGCCAGTGAAAAGGCCCATCGTGTGCCCTGTGGTTTTTCACACAGAAAACATGGGTCCCATCCTGTGTCCCTTTTCACATGGAAATGTGACACGAGTGCCACAATGGGGAGTGGAACTGCAAATGCCTTTATGGCAGTATCTCTGCACAGGCTGTGATCCCCCAAAGGCAGAGCTGCTCTGGTTACCACTGCCATTGCATGCTGAGTCAGGGGCTTGGAGTGGGCTTCAGGCACTGATGTTTCCAGGCACTCTGACAGCCATGGGTGTAGGTTTGTCCCAGCCCAGCTTGGGCTTTCCTCTATGCATCAAGTGGAAAGTAACCTCTCCAGGTTTCCTTGCCTTCAATAAGAGCATTCAGTTGTTGAAACAGTTTGAACTGTTTGTTTTTCCCTCAGATATGCAGCTGATCCAGTACAGGGCCAACCCTCTGCTTTCCTTATTTGAAGAGCTGCCTTCAGGTGAAGCTGCAGGGAAGGTGGATGATCCGAAAGACTTTCTGCTGCCTCCCCTGGAGGAGAAGCCTGCTCTGCAGCCTCCATCAGCCAGTGGAACCGTTGTGCCACTCGCAGCTCCAGCAAGCCAGGCCGAGCCTCTGGACACTCTGGGAATGGGTGATCCACCTCTCCTGCCAGAAGATGGGAATGGAGAGTATAAACTGTTTCCACTCCTGCTTCTCAGTCCTGTTGCTAACTTCATAGATGAGGCTTCTGAGATAGAAATTTCTTGAACTCATAGAACATCTGTAATCGGCTTAATGCTATGGAATAACCACCAAAGGAGTGGAGCAGCAAAAAGTGTGAGCTGGGTCCTCACCTGCTTCCTGAGGACCCTGCTCTGCACAGACAAATGGAAGTTCTCTTGCTGCGAGCAGGGAGCACATCTGGAGAACTGAACACGAGCTCAGCAACAACAAGAGCTGGTGGAGTGAAGGCACCAGACAGAGGGGAAGACCTACAGCCCTGTAAACATACCACAGTGTATTCCCTAACTTTTTATCCAATATTCTTATTGCAAGAGGAGATCTGTTTGTATCCTGTTTGTAAAGTTTGGCTGGGTTTTTTTGTTGGGGGGTGGTGTTTGTTTTTATTAGCTGGATAGTAATGTGGTGTGTAATATTTAAACCTGCGTTTTACTCTTTGGAGAGCCTGCTTCAATAGGTGGCTTGCCTACAGTTTGAAACTCAGTTGTTTTCAAATTTTGTTTTTAATTTGAGATTTCTTTTTTGATAGTTACCGGCTACAATTGTTTGCATCTGCTTAGATTACTTTCATACTCCTAGATTTGCTCCTAGGTATAGGGAACATTTTTCCTATGGAAAATGACATTTAACTGTGGAGTATTATTTTTTAACATGCTAGCACACATCCATTGCCCTGGATTGTAGGAGTTGTGGTAGGAAGTGCTTGCCCCCCTGTGTAGCGCTGATTTCTCATGCACATTGCATGGCAGCTCGGGGTAACCTGCCCCTGTTCACAGGTCGTGTGTCCTTGGAGATGGTCAGTAGGACTGATGGGTGTTTAGCAAAGGCCAGCAGCTGTCCCTGAAGTGAGAAGGGGAGCCCTGGGGTGCCTTGCACTGACACAGGGTGTTACATTAAGGTGTCTCTGTGCTGGTAGCAACTATTGTTCCCTGCCCCTGTATGGACACCAGGTTTCACGCTGCAGTTTCTGCCCGTGGATCTTAAAGCCAAATTAACCAGATGCATCTGAGTCTTTTGACAATGAATTACATAAACTAGCATCTACTTCACCAAAAAGCGTTTCCCCAAAGTTTCTTTTGGCACTGTTTCCCAAGTTCTCTGAGCAGCTGCTCTGTGGAGCTCTGCTCTGGTGTCAGTGGAGCAGCAAGTTGTGTGCTAGTACCAAGCATGTCACACTTCACCAGCCCACACAAACCTGCTATGTGCTGAAGTGACAGCAAACTGCTGGGGCTGCAAGAGGCCCGGATGCAGGTGGACACCCCCTTGGATAATATCACCTGATGATTCCTATCAGCACAGTTACTTCCATTTTTTTCCAGTTTTAGGAATTCAGGCTACCCGCAGGCTTTGTTCTCTCTAACGTTCCTGAACCAATAAGTGCTGAGCTCTTTTATATTTGAGAATCCAAGGTAGATATTCTGAAGCCTGCTAGATAATGCATGTCACCTGTGCTGGCCCGACTTCACTGGATTTGTGCTTCACTGTCAAATCTCCGACTTGCAGAGGAAGGTCCTGCTGCTGAGTGTGTAACACCTGCAGTGTCATTTTATTTCTGTGCTTCTGTACCTGTTCTTACCTTGTGACCCTTCTTGTTTCCATCTTTTGAATTGCCTTTTGTCAAGTTTGTCTTTCTCAAGCCTTCACAGTATTTCTTTCAATGACTTGTTGAGGCCAAGGGCTGAATAGTTTCAAGTTCTCAAGGAGAGGGGGAGGTGAGCATGTTGCATCTGTCCCAGGTCAGGTTTGGTTTGTTAATTTCGTCCCAAAGGCCACAGTTTTGCCAAGAGTGAATCAGTGAAAACCAGGCTTTTCTGCTGTGCTGTTCGACAGCACCATACAGACAACAGAGTTCTTTGGGAGGTTGGTCTGCACCTCTGACTCCTGCACTGATTGGACTGCAATTTCTGTCATGGATTAGTGTCATGTTCCTCTGTCTCAGAGTCCTCTCCCCTCAGCACAGCTCACTGTCAGATATTGGGTCTGAGTGCATCATGGGTTTTTAATACACTTTCTCTCTTAAGAAGTTAAGAAACCAAGGCTTAAGAAAATTGCAAAAAAAAAAAAAGTTTGTGCATCTGTGTGTCTGGTTTATGTACAGGTACGGGAAAAGTATTTGTGCAACTTTCTTAAGAAAGATTGCAATGGAAAGGAGAAGATTGAATAATGAGAGAACCACATGCTGAAGTAATTAAACTTAAGAATTGCAAAAAGATTACTGTGTTTCTTGTAGATTCTTAGTGTGTGTTCCTGTCTGTGCCAATGTTTCCCGAACCTGTTTACTGATTTTTCCAGAATTAAGAGCTTTCGTGCTCCTGGGGTGTGGTCTCATGATGAGGAAAGCCTAGTGTCTGTTTCCAGAGCTGGGAGAACAGCACATGGGACTGGCTTTTCGAAAGGGTTGATGTGAAAGCTCAAAATACTGTGTGTGCTGAAAAATACACCAGATGTAATGCACATCTTCTCCATGGGCTCCAGTAGGAAAGGCCCTCAGCTCCATAAGGTATGGATTAAAATATTCACTGGAGGTAACAGAAGGAAATGGAACAGCCCAGATCCAGCACCCCTGTGCAGACTCTGCCCAGGGGCACTGTGGCCATTGCAATACTTGGGGGATTTTCCTACAAGTAAGGAACTGTTCATCATTTCCACTGCCAAGAAAAAGGATCTTTCTACAGAACATGCTGCTCTTCAGGATAAGGACAAGGACACGGCAGTGGAGTTGGCACGTGGAGCTATGGACAGACTCTTCTGCTGTCACAAGCTGGCTTAACCTACAGCCCAGGGCACCTCCAGCCAGGCTGTGCCCGAGGGCCAGTGGCCAGGCACTGTGTCACCACCCCCATGTGCCAGCCTGAGTGGGGGCACTGCCCCGCTGCAGCCCCATGTGTCACCAGTTTGTTCCCTGTGACCGCAGGGGCCTCGCTGCTGCAGCAGCAGCTTCCTTCCTGCTCCAGCATCAGTGCACGTGGCTGCTGCTGCTCCCTGGCTTTATCACTCTGTGTCTGGGGAGGAAAGATTGCTCTCCCTTATCATTCACGCGCTGGGAATCCACAGAACACTCCCAGGCGTGGCGAGTGCACACTGAGAAAGTGCCAAGTGCCCCTTGCCTGCTCCTTTCAGATCTACTTTTACATTTCCAGCCCAGCCCTCCCCACACCGACCGTGGGAGCCTTGCTATCAATTCATATTTCCTGTGCGCTTGCTAACAGAGCTTTCCAGAATACAAGTAAAACTGATTTTGTTCTGTCTCTCCTGGACTGTGTGCTGCCACCTCGTCCATCTGTGCTCAGAATGTTTTGCTATCCCCTAAAACAAGATTGTTGTTTTGAAAAGCAGCATGGTGTGACAGATGCCCAAAGCAGAAGCAAGGGCTTGCTGCCACTGTCACCTTAGGTACAGGATCCTGGTGCTGGTGCATTGTATGAAGGACAAGACTTTGCCTGCCACTTTCCCCCAACCGACAGGGTAAATGTAAATGCATTAATAAATACCAGCGCCTTTTTTAGTCACATAGTTTGAGTTTCAGCCTCCTGGTTGGTCCAGATCCTGCTAGTGATAGATTCCTGTCCTGTTTTCACCCCAGCCAGCAATCCAGCCCATGCAGCCACTCGCTCACTCTCCCATCAGTGGGACTGTGGAGAGAACTGGAAAAGTAAAAGCTGGAAAACTCTGGGTTGAGATAAAGCCAGATTAATTGTGAAAGCAAAAGCTGGCACACAAGCAAGGAAAAACAAAGGATTCATTCACTGCTTCCCAGGGGCACACAGGTGTTCAGCCACCTCCAGGAGAGCAGAGCCCCATCACATGTGATGGTGACTTGGGAAGACAAACGCCATCACTCCAAATGTCCCCCCTCCTTCTTCCCCCCAGCTTTATATACTGAGTGTGATGTCATGTGGTGTGGTCACCTCGGGTCACCTGTCCCGGCTGAGTCCTCTCCCCATCTCCCATGTGCCCCCAGCCCCTCACCAGCGTGGCTGTACAAAAACCAGAAAAGGCCTTGGCTCTGTGTAAACACTGATCAGCAATAACTAAAACATCTCTATACTGTCAACCTTGTGTTCAGCACAAATGCAAAACATAACTCCCTGTTAGCTACCGTGAAGACAATTACCCCAGCCAAACCATTGCCTTTGACTTAGTTCAAGACAAGGTAGGCTTCTACCCTCCTCCAGCAAGCTCTGTTCCTTGCAAAGGAGTTCCAATGATTTGACCGTAACGTAGTCTTTTCCTTCCTTGAGCCAAGGAGTAGGTGAACACTGCAGCCCACAACAGCTTTTCCTGCTCCTCCCTATCCCACTGACTGCAGGCTGGAGTGACATCTCATGGGAAATTTCTGCTGAAGGAGTACAGGTCCACAAGGGAGGATCCCCTGGGCCACTGCAGCCCCAAACCATGTCTCACTGTCACTGCAGGGGGGCTGTGTCCAGACCAGAGACTGGGATTTGGTTGGCTGCATTGAATTAGTCTGATTACTTGTATTTGAGGAGGGGGTGTTGAATTTGGGTGTAAAAACAGCAATGGCTCATTTTGGTTCAGCTGAAGGCAATGAAACAGGAAAGATTCTTTTACTGGAGCAGAAGAAAATCTGAGAGCTGTAGAAAACAGCAAAAGGCAGTAAAATCCCTTGAAAGGGATATTTCAGTAGAAAACAGATACTTCTCTTAGACAGGGCTAGTGCTCAATTACTGTGTTATAGAGATTAACTATAACATTTAATGAATAGTAATATATCATTGCAGCTAAGAAACCATGGTTTCTTGGTCTCAAAGGTTTTCTGCTTTGACAAATTCCTCTCTTTCTTTCTGGGCATCTCCATGTTCACCTGTTTCCCAAATAGTCTGAAGGCACTGGAGGGAGGTATGGCCTCAATCAGGGCTTGTAATTGAAAGCAATTAATCAATTAAACCAAGCAGCTAAATTGCTCTGTGAGAAGGGAGGATCCATTTGTGAGATGAAGTGGGATTGGTGGTTCAGATGCCTGCAACTCTTGAGAAATTTCTGGCTTTAGATTTGTATACCTGAATCCCTCCTCTCTTAAATGTGGTAGAGTGATATAGAATATTTCAGTAGGAAGAGCAATCGTCTGTCTTGCACTGTAATGTAAAGATTTAAGAGGTTTCATGAACTTTAACTTAAAGCAGAGTGGTGGGTGCCATGGAAGCTGGTGAGAAAGTGAGTTGTGAGGACCTGGATGGTTCAGCTCCTTATGAGTGTGTAGTTGCATGTAAATGTTTATTTGTCAGCAAGCAATACCAAGAGGAAAAGAGGAAGAAATGGTTGCCTAGGAATCAAAAGAAATAAATGAAAAAAGACTTAAAAAACAGAAGGGGGAAAAACATACTCAGCAGAAAATACAAAATAGTGTAGAAGTAGTTTTTAAACTTTCTTCTTTCCATCCTTCCTCTGCCCACGCCTCTGACAGTAACACTGAGACACTTCTTTTCTGATAAACAGGAAGGAAAAACCACCAGCCCTTGTCCCGGACATTCAGTGACAGAGTGAGCCCGGGCAGTGAAGTGTTCTTGATTGAGCCCAGCTTGGGGAAAGCGGCTCAGTGTGGCTGGAGAGAGCAGCTGTGCCCCCAGGAAGGATGGGACTGGTGCTGCGAGCAGCCGTGCTCGTGAGTTCCCTTCTCCACTGCAGCGGTGAGTCTGGGCTGGGCACGGGTCCCTGCCCGGGGCAGCTCCTGCCCTGTGGGGTCTGTGTGTGCTGGGCAGGGGCGGCTCTGTTTTGGGAAGGGCTTAGATTCAGTCCTCAGAGTGAGAGAAGCATACTGGGACAAAGTCAATGGTTCTCATTCTTACAGGAAAAAGAGTTTTAGGTTTCTTTACCCCGTAGTTTAAGGTTCTCATGTTAGGCTTAGGCTGAGAGAGTGGTGTGTTTCAGAAAAACACACAGGGCAGTGCAGGAAGGAAGTCTTTGCTGTTCCTCAGAAGCCCCAAGGGTGATGTCTGGAGCAGTCACTGGCTGAGACCAGGGAGCTGCAATTTGGACTTTAGACCAACTCCTTCCCTCAGGCCTAAGTTATCCAATAACGCTGACCCTGTGCTCCACTCAGTGCTGGTGGTGGCAGGAAAGCACCAGGCAGAGCAGGAGAGCCAGGCTGCACACAAGGCAGGAGGCAGAGCTCCTGGCCATCATCCACCTCCCATCCCTCTGCCTCGTGCCACACTGATTTCTGGTTAACCCAGCTGTGAGCAGCCCAACCCTCACACTCCCTACTGACTGCTTGTGTTTCTCATCTGGTGGACTCCTTTGCCAACACTCTTGCCATGGTTTCACCACCTGGGAGCTGTCTTCACCCTGGCTGCTCTGTGGCATAATTTTCATCCTCCTTTCTTCCAGCTTTTCTGGACCTGAGTGGCCTCAGTGAGCTCCAAGGTGTCTGGAAAGACTCTATCACTCTGCCTTGTGCCTATGTGCCTGTGGAGGACCTTGTGGAGCAAACCCTCACCTGGGCTGTGGTACATGACAAGGGTTCAGGCACCATCATTCGGAGGGATGGCTTTGGTGACCACGTTCTCCTGTCTGAGTACAGGGACAGAGTCAGCATCCCAAAGGATGCCCCAGGAAATGTGTCTCTCCTCATCCTGAGCCTGGAGATCTCTGACAGAGGAACCTACACTTGCCAGGTCACCTGGCGAGACAGCAACAACAGCCTGATAGCAAAGGAGATCACCACCAAATTGGAGGTTGTTAAAGGTAAATCCAGGAAGGAGGCTGCTCGGGAGGGAAAGGCTTGGCTTGGGTAGGCTTTTGGGGATTAGAGCAGGTAGGCAGTGACTGCGTGCTTCCATGCAGAAGCATTTTGCTGATCAGTGTCAGCCTCCAGCAAGAAGTAGCAAACAGATCAGAGAGAAATTCTGCCCAGAACACAGCACCCTGCAGCTCAGGGAGGACCTGTGGCTCCTCAAGTACCAGCTCACACCTGGCTCTATCTGTAGCCAAAGGATCATTGTTTTCCAGGGATAGAGTATGGCTGTTCTTTGACTAAATTTCACCAGCACATACTTACCTTCCCTCTGCATAGGGTGGGGGGTTTATAGAGGCCCAGGGGCCGCAGGACCCCACATGCGGCGCAGCAGAGCTAATCCAGTGCAAGAAGGTGATGTGAGAGCTCAGCTGCCTCCTCCCGGGAAGGCACCCACAGCAAGAGACAGAACTGCTGTGCCAGGGAGACCGTCCCCACCACAGCCAGCCCTCCGTGACCCGGGCCCCTCTGCTTTGTGTTCCAGTGGCAGCCACCAAGCCCATCATCAGAGCTGGCCGCCTGGGGCTGACGCTGCCCGCCGGAGCCAGCACCACCCTGACCTGCGAGGCCAGCGGCTCCCCTCCCATCAGCTACCGCTGGTTCCGGACATCCCCGGAGGGCAAAGCCGCGTTCCTGAGCAGCGGGGCCGAGCTGGCGTGGCCCAGCCTGAGACCCTCGGACAGCGGCATGTATTTCTGCGAGGCAGAGAACAGGGCCGGCGCCGGGGCCGTGCAGCGCAGCGATGCTGTGCAGCTGACGGTGACAGGTGAGTGCCCGCGGCCACAGCTGCGAGGAGAACGAGAACATCTCTCTGCACTGCAAAGGAGCAGCATCCTGCTGCCCTGCCCGCAAAGAAGGAAATGCCAAACGCCTTCGGCACTCTGACACACCCCTCCCTGCTTCCTCCAGTCTGTGTCCTTCTTTATTGCCTGGATTCAATTTCCTCCTCTTTGAGGAACTGCTCTTTTCTGATGCTAAAGAGGGTTTCTTCTTCAAACATTTGTTTATTCCTCTGTGGGTTTTTTCAAGTTCTCTCTCCCTGCCCACTTCAGTTCAGCAAGTTTAGACAAGGAGTCAAGGCTTTATTTTGAGAACTAGGAACAAGTGAGTGGCCAAACAAACCAAACTGGCCTTTGCTCCCCACCACCAGCTGCGTGTCTCAGGGACACACATTGCCCTTCACACACGCCAGGCTCTGACACCTCCACGCTCTGCAGGACACTGTGGGACAGGTTGGACTCAATGGCCTCATAGGCCTTTTTCAATCTAAACAATTCCATGATGGAATCGTTTCCTGGTGGAAAACTCGCAGCTCTCCTTGGCTGTCACTCCATCAGCAGCGCTGTGAGGCCCCTGATGGCAGAGCCAAGCACAGGTACCACACGGTGGCCTGGGAAAGAGGCAGAGCTCCCACGCACAAAGCTTTGGCTGAAGGCCTGTGCTGCTTTTCACAGCAGTCACTCCCTGGAGGGAACAGCCCGGGCACAGGGCTCAGTGCTGCAGGTCCTGGCTAACGCTGCTGCCACAGCCTCCCCCTCCTGTCAGCTGGGAGGGGGCGGCTTCCTCCTGCTCCTCTCCCATCTGTGGGGAATTCTGTATCACAGCAGCATCACCAATGTGCTCAAACCCCTGTGTAAGCCTCTCCCGCCCCTCTCCTTGCAGGTCTGCCCACAACAACAGCGGCCTTGTGGAGCAGAGTGGGAACCACGGGGGGACAGCCTTCAAGCACAGGTCAGGGTGGCAGAGGTGACAGCTGATGGCAAGGATGGGGTGTTGGGGCAGTGTGACACCAATGCTTGGCTGTGGTTTTATTGCTGAGGAACGGTCTTGATGGTATTGAACTTCAGCCCATATGCCTCAGTTTTTAAGTCAGTTGTTTCTGAAAGTAGATCTTCCTTCCCTCAGTTTCCAACCCACAGAGGGCTAATAGGTTGTCTTTGTGGGAGAGACTATACATGTTTTAGGACTGCTGAAAATGCCATTTTGTAAGTTGCAGAGCATATTGGGATGGGATGTTCTGGGTTTGGTTCTCTTCTAAAGGGTTTTTTTGTTTATTATCCTGAATGGAAGCTGCTGAGTGTAGGCAGATCTGGTGTCTGCAGTGGCAGATACAAGGGATGTAAAAGCTTCCTCAGACCCAGCTGAAAATAGTTACTTGACCAGGGACAGCAGTTTTGAAGGAGGGCTTGTGATTTTACTTTTTTTTTTTTGGTGGGATGTGGGAACTTAGGCCTGGACTAGAGCAGGTCTCCTTGTGGAAGCTTTTGTGGTTGGATGTTTAATTTGGATTTATGGTGCCCCAGCCATCACATGGGGATTGTGGAAGTTGGTTTTGGTCACAGGAAGCGGAGGGATGATGTTGAGAGGTGTTGGTTGCTCTTGCAGAAAAAACTCAAACTGAGCTGGTGTCTGGAAGTACCTCAGGAATCTCCTGGACTCTGTGGGGGCCCACCACTACTGCAGGTGTGTGTGCAGACTTCCAAATACACCAGAGGTATTGGTGTGTGCATCTGTAGTTTGTGTGTACAAACACAGTGTATATATACTGTGTATAGTATCCATCCAGAGACTACCTCTATTCTCTCTATAGTGTGGTGTATACATAGTGCTCATTTCTGCAGCTTGCCTATTTTTCTCTGCCTTGTAAAGCGGAGGGAGGCATTCTCTTCTGATCCTACAGCTCTAATCCCTGATCTCCTGGTGCTAAAATGAGGGCTGGAAATGCACTGTCAGACTTTAACTCATGTTTGCTTTGCAGATCTGCCCATAACAGCAACAACTTCTGAGAGTGATGTGGGATATCCAGGGAAGAATGAAACAATTCATGGTAAGAGCAAAACCAGCCTGAGAAGAAGATTAATGACCCAAACCAGATGCTATATAGTCAGGAACTTCAGCCTCAAAATTAGTGTTCTGCCTTTTTAGCTGCAAATTGCATTAACAGCTGTATTCAAAGGACCCGGATAATTCATGGTGACTCTTTCAAAGGCTCTGGATGTTTTTATATAATAAATAAATAAAAGTGATATACGGGGCACACAGAGTTGTTGCTGTGTTCCTGAGCAGTCGGTCCATTTTCCTCTTGGACTGTCAAAGCTGGAACAGCAGAAAAGCCTCAATGTGTGCCTCGAGCAGATCTACACATCCTCCAGCTTTGCAGCATTATGACAGGTTTGGACACTTTCCAAACAGAACTGAGCAGCGCTCTTGAATGTAAAGCTTTATTTCACAGTGAGCAGTGCAATTATCCTGCCCAGCTTGCATCCCTTGCACCTGAGCATGAGGTGGACACTGTCTGTGCAGCTGTGGTCTCTCGGTGAGGTGCACACAGTGCTGGGTCACAAAACACCCACTCAGAGCCACCAAGGCTCTGTGGGGACACGGCTCTGCAGGGACACAGTCCATATGCTCAGGCAGGGCTGGCTGTCGCTGTCCTCAGGGACATGGTAAATGTCGTGTACCTGCTGCTGCTGCCCCCCAGGAGGGCTCCCCTGTCTGAAATTCCTCTCTTGTATTTCTCTAGATTCCCAGAGGACTGGCCTGTCCCTGTACCTGGTCATCCTGATTGCTGTGGCATGTGGTGCTGTGGTTTTCCTTGTCTTGTCTCTTATCCTTTGCATTAGAAAGCCCAAAGACGGTGAGTAGAACGTTCTGGAAAACCTGAATGTTTTACACATGCCCAACACGGTTTTACCTTTGGGTTTGAGGCCTGGAGCAGTGCCTGCAGCCACCAGCTGCAGCTCTGGCACCTGCCTCATGCAGGCAGCAGATGACACGTGTGGGTTGGCACAGGTGGTGGGAGATCCAGAGAATTCCTTCAGCCAGGAGGGCCTGGGGCAGCAGGGGCCCTGGTGCTCCTGAGCTGCCCCTCCCATCCCTGCACGGGCCCCAGGGCAGCTCGGTCCCTGCCCTGCAGCCCATCCCAAGGTGTGTGGTTTGCTCTGCCACAGAGCCTTGGGGTGGTTGTTTCTGACTGCTCCTCACAGGCATCCCAGGGCTCAGACTCGCCTGCTTGGCCGGGCTCTTAGCTCCAAATCTTTAGAGGTTCTGGCAGAGGGTCCATCCTGTCCTGCTGCTGGGAACTGTTTTGGCACCTGTTGCTGCTCAGTAGCTCCTGTAGTTGGCACCCAGAGGGAAGAGGTCATTGCCAATTCTCCCTATTCCACATGGATTTGTTTCCTCTCCGGTCTTTAGCCACAGGATCCATTCACTGAATGCCTCTGTCTCTGCTGCACTGCCACCAGAAATCCCCTTGACCAAATGTCCCTTGGAGCCCCCTCCTCCCCAGCTGTGCTGAGCTGTGCAGAGAGCACACAGGTGTGCTTTGGGGTTTGAGATCCCACAGATTCCATTTCTCCTTTGTTTCTCTAATGATCTTCCCATGACTCCATGATATCAATTAATAATAAAATAGTCAGATATTTCTTTTGCCTTTTTTTTTCTTTTTAAGGAATCCAGAATAGCCTCTTTGAAAATTGTTCTTTATTGACCTTCTAATGAGTAGGGAAACTGGGGAAACTGTGGACTTCTAGTTTTTAACCTCAGCTTTATCTTTGACATTGGGCTGGTTATTTTGACCCAGTTCTTTGATAGCAGGATTTTTTTTTTATTTTCTTGGACTGAATCCTGGGAAACTGAGTCCTTACCCACTTGACATGATATCCAAGACCATTATTTTTTTTCTGTCTTCAAAGGGCATTTTCTTAAACCCAAGAAGATAAACAAAGAAATTAAATTTTAAAAATGTAAATGTAAATTATTGACACAANACCATTATTTTTTTTCTGTCTTCAAAGGTCATTTTCTTAAACCAAGAAGATAAACAAAGAAATTAATTTTTTAAGAATGTAAATGTAAATTATTGACACAAATTCTGATTCTTCTTTTCCAGCTCAAGCCTATGATGTAAAATTGTGAGTATAACCCTTTATCTGGTGTGTCGATGAGTACACAAAGGGGTGGCTGTATCAGAGCAGAAATAAAAGCACTGCTTTTAGCAGTCATAATGAAAAGCCCGTGAAGCAGGCTGGGTGAAGAGGTTCCCAATTAGCTCAACAGCACATTGTAGGATGGCTTGTGGGCTGTTCTCAGCCACACACAGAAGATGGAGAAAAAAGATCTTTTTCATGGCAACATCTGAATTGTAGAAGTGAGCAAGAGCTGCTTTTTTAATCTAAACCCATGGAGGGCTACTGAATATGATTGCCAAGGCTAAATTCCCAGTGCCTTTCCAAATGCAAAGGAAAGGAACTCCCCTTCTAGAGACCACTGGTTATACTCTGATTTATCCTCAAAACATCCCTGTCTGAATTTGCTTCTTCTAACCATAGCTGTGGCAGGAAGTTATGGCTATTTCTAAACTCGGGTTTCACATCCTGATTTATTTGTAACCTGTGGAAGTTTTACTGAAAAGCCTGCTAATCCAGTCAAAACGTACAAGGAGAACCGCTTCTCTAGGTATTAAGTGCTGCTGACTTGAGTATTACAGTAGGATGTGGCAGCATCCCAGTGCTAGGCTTCCCCAGCAGTGTGTATGACAGCAGTTTAAGTCACAGTTGAACCCTGAGCAATGGAAGAAATGCTGTGATGACATTTCTCCTTAGAGGATCTATCTTCATTTTAAAAATGTAAAAAAGATTAGATAGCATAAGCCAGACAGTAGACATGGGCTGCTTTTTGCTCTCAATTTACCCTTCCTCCAATATATTTTATAAATATTTATTTCTCTTCAGCATTATCTGATTGTGCCAGTGCAAGAAATGGTGGTAATCCTTTCATTGCTCACACACCCTGTGCTGCCTCTCCCTGGAAACTTTCTCAGGGTTGGAAGTGATGCTGCAACAATGTCCAAGGTTTTTCTGGCACCAAAAACAAAGGACATGATTCTCTCCTTTAGAACATTACCATAGTCTAGCAGCCCAGGTTTACACAGGTTTGAGTCAGACCACAATACTGGTCAAAATCCTGATGGTTGGGAGATGCTTTGCTTGTTCTGATTGTTACTCTTCCTGCTTTTTGATTTCAGCCATAACTCGAGAGGAGCAGCAGCTTCCTCAAGCACAGGTTACTATGAGGAACCCATCTCTTCCACTGAAAACAACTATGTGGTGGAGCTCAGGGAAAACAAAACCTCTGAAGAAGTAAATAAGAATGTGTCTGACTGTGTTGCAAACCCTCAGGAATCTGAGTATGAAGTAGGGGCGACTTCCTGAGAACCAGCAACGCTCTACAGATACCAGTCCTGAGGAGCACCTTCACCCAAACAAAAGACATATTTCTTTTCACTTTTGCCCCTGACAAATAGGTTGGACAAGCAGTGGTTGCTCTCCCTTCACAATCCCAATGTGTGCAATGTGAAAATGCACACCGCATCAGGAACTTCTGATTCTGTTTTCCTTGATTCCCTCTCACCACCTCTGTCCAAGAAAGCCCTTTGAATGCTGCAGCACGCAGGTCCCAGGCTAGGAGCCCTGTACTGAACTTACTGCTTTATCTGGCCCAAAGGGGCAGTGTTTCCAGCCTTTGTGTGGTGGGAGGAGAGGCAGCACTGAGGGCTGCTCTGCATCCCCAGCCCCGTGGGTGAGCAGGGCAGGATGCAGCTGGCTTGGGAATCGATGGTTCTCCTGGCCACTGATGCTGCACAGATTTAATATTAGAAAGACCTTCTAGAAACACTGGAAGGCAGATTAAGGCCAAGAGAAACTCGGGAACCTGCCCCATTAGGAGAAGCAGTGCAGAAAGCAGGAATGTGCTTGTGCTGCCCTTGATCACCCTCCACAGCACAGCAGTGAGGTCGAGGCACACTGGCCACAGCTCTGGGTGCTTCTGATACTGCAACTGTTCTCTATTCTCTCATTAAATCCATGATGGATACTTGGAAGAAATTAGTTACTTTTCCATAAGTTTGGGGTAGGATTGTATACATATGCCTCACATATTTTGCTGTGTGCATTTCTGCACAACTGGCTCATTTTGGAATGCCAGCAAGCCACTCACAGCCCCTCACTCCCTCACTAGATACTCAAGGAGTACTTTCCTCCCAGCTTAAAAGCCTGAAGGGTAAGTTATGAATAATTTCTATTGCCCTGAGTAAATCTGTCATGCAGAGTTATGGAAGAACCTTTTTGTAATGAACAGGGCCATCCTCTGTCCCATTAAAAGCTATCATGGGTTAGCAGAGCAAGAAAAGTTACTGAGAAAGATTGTAAAGCATAATTATTGGTACAAAAACACATCTGTGTAAACAATCTCTTGGGAAAAAAAGAGAAGAAGTAACAAATGAGCAAAGTGTTCCCATGGGAGTCAGGGCTGGGAAGGTGAAGGGGTTGTTTGTTTCCAACTTCTCTGAAAAGGATGCAGAAATTAGCGATTATTGTCTGGTGGCACTTTCAAAGGGCAAGGAAAAGTACTTATTTGTATGCAACACAGAAATAAATGTGGAACATAGTGCTGGTCACCTGGGGCTGAGAGAGAGCTCTAATGGGAAATTAGAGTAATTAACGACTTAAAAGTTCATCAGAATGCACAAACTATCAGGCACACTTTCCAGGCACTTATCAGTGACCTTATACTTTCTCCTGTGCTCCAGGTTTTATTTCTCTTTGTTAAGAATGTACTTAAAAATCAAGGGCTGGGACATCTTGATTTCTGAATGTAAAGGGAATACGTGGCAGCTGCTGGTGCTGTTAGGGAGAAAAATGCTAACCTGTACATGCAGATTATTGCAGAGGTGGAGAAAATAGGGGTGAGTGTGTGTTTCTGCAACGGTGAGGTCAGAGGCAGCAAGAAAGAAATGTGGCATGTGCTGGGGTACAGCTCATCCACCTGAGCTCAGCCTCACTGCTGTGGCCACTGACTGGGGAATAGGGCTCTGGCCTCCTGAGATGAGCTGCAGTGCTTTTCATTTGAGGGGTCAGGATGTGGCCAGAGCTCCAGCTGGAGGAGGAGGGAGCACTGAGGGAAGGCAGGATGCAAAGATGAAGGGTTGTCCCACTGAGGGACAGGGTGGTCAGTCACACTGTGCTCTGAGCCCTCACTGCTGAAACCCCATGGGTAATGGCTGCCAGGAATCCCACAGTTTGTCCCAAAATCACTCAATTCCAATGGCACTGCAGAGCCATGGGCAGTGCAGCCCTACCACTGTGGTTAAACAGCCGTGTTATCCTGGCTGGACAGCAGCACCACGAGCTGATGATAATAAATACAGCTGTTGTAAGGCAAGCTCATGAAACTGAAAATAAATCCATGAATTATGGTCTCCATGTGTTTTGTGTCTGCATGCACTGTGGGACAGCTGGACAAGGTCCTGGCTTGGTCTGGGGTGTACCTGGGCAGAAGGGCAGCTGCTGTGCACCCTGTGCGGGGGCAGCCCAGAGGATGAACCAAAGTCGCAGCAAATCATCCCAGAGCAGCAGCTTTGTTTACCAAACACAGAGCTCAGCCAGGCTCTGCAGAGCATTGGGAGGAGGAACTGGGCAGCCTGAAAAAAGCCAGCATCAGAGAGTGAGAGGCTCCAGAGAGCAGCAGCAGCTGGAGTGTGTGGCCCTGCAGGTAAGGGGACAGCTGGACTGTTCTGATGGCTGGGGACGTGCAGCCCACCTGCAGCACCAGGAAAGAAAGGAGAACTCAGAAGATATCATACGTGTGGGTCACTTTTTTGGAATCAGGAGCTGTTTGCAAGAATTTGGCCAAGCTCATAGCAGCCCAAAATGAATGTCATTGACCTGGGAATTCCTGGGAAGGGAAGTGAATTTTGTCAGAAACAGCACTTGTACATCATGTTTCTGTCACACAAGCTTTAACAGGAAATGCTAATTTATACTAATTTCTGTTTCCTTAAGTGGAACAAGTTTGTGTTGTGATGGCTGACTGTATGGTTATCTGATGTGACAGAACTGGGGTGTGAATGGCTGGGGGAGATCACACAATCAGCTTCTGTGGGACATCCAAAAAATACTTAGTAAAACACACTCTGTAGAGTCAGATCTGTGAGATAGCTATGGCTGGACCAAACAAGAAACTCTTAAGTAAAAATTGCTTCTTTTTTGAGTGCATATGATTGAAAAAGAGCACTTTAAGACCTTTCTTCTTCAGTTATCTACTTTTTGATGATTTGTTCATAGCTGGGCACTGAATTTCATCTCCTTAAATGCTAAGGATCTTATTTATTACCAGAAAAAATGGTAGCAAACTTCTCTGGCCACTGGCAAACTTTGTCAGAACATGAATGTAAGATGTGGGCTCATCTGGTCCCTATGAACAGCATCCAAGTGACCATCTGTGCTCAGGTTTGGGGACATGGGGACTTGACTGTGTCACCTGTAGTTATCCCAAGATGAGCAGCAGAAATGGCAGAAGAAAGGGTGCCTGAGATGTGGTACCTGAAGAAATGACACTTGAAAGTGTCCTGTCCTGTGTGTGGGAGGAAGTTTTTGGGTACCCGGCTGCAGAGTGCCTAACTGCATGGCAGAGAGCAGCAAGTTCAACCCAGAGCAGAGACACTGGAATAAAACACTGCATTTTAATAAACCAACATGTCTGAGGCTTTGAAGGCTTTTTCTTCTTGTGTTCTGACTCAAAACTGAGGAGTCCTTTCAGTAAGGAAGAAATGGGCTGACTGTGTGACTCAAGGAGCTGTGTTGGTATCCAGGGAGAGAAAGATGTCATGTACATCACATTTGGGGAACTAAAGTTACTCATGCCTGCTTTAGTTAAATAGTTTTTGGTAATCATGTATAATTAGAGCCTCAGGAAGTCTTGCATGTCTGGTCCAAAAAAATTAATCGTATCAGCAGTTTTAGCTTGGGTTTTCAACTTCTTCCAGGGCATGTTCCCCAAAACCCAGCTTCCCTTAAACTGTTCTGTGTAGGAGACTGTTGGTTTGAGACAAGGTTCTACTGCCAGTCATGGACCAGGATGTGCAAAAGTTTAGGTTTTAATCATGAAAGTGGACACATTTCCCTCTGTGAGTGACACAGATAGTAACTTTAACAAGTGGGGTTTTTTCTGTTTGTTTGCTTGCTTTTAGGCAGGACTCAAACAATGCTAAAATCTCAGAGGCCATGTGCACCGGTACCCAACTGGCAAAGATATCGGTTTTAATCGTCAGCAAAAATCAAGTTTCAATGTCTGACATAGATGCGCTCTACAAGAACAGGTGCTGCTGCCCCCATCGTCTTCCTCAGCAAGCTGCAGTTGGTGGTGGCTCTCAGCCTGGAGCCCTGGATGAATTTGTTACACCAGGTCCTGCAGCACAACATTTAGCTTTTTGCTCCTGACAAGTTCCACCACGGAGATCAGTGGGGTGGAACTTGGAATTACAGTCAGGAAGGGCCCCACAGGTGAAACCTAGGACTGAAATGAGATCCACGCAGTTCTCATTACTGGCTCTGGGAAAATGAAGATTATCTCCAGCTCTCATTACCCTAGGAGAGAGGGAATAAGCTGTTACTGACATGGAGCAACACTTCCAGAGATGGGTTCAGCTGCAAGGTGAATGTTTCAGCCTAAGCAGATTTGCTGTAATGGAATGAGGCTGTGGCAAAACCATCCCATTTACCTTTCTCTCCCAGCTCCAGTAGAAACCAGCTCCCTGTCCCTCAGACACATCTGCCTCCTGATCAAAGATAGTGTTTTCCTGGTTAGGACCATATGCTAATGCATGGCTACTGAATAAATCCCAAAAAGCTGCTCTACTGACTATTAAGTGCCTATAACAGAATTCACCAGATTGTAGATTTGCTTTTAAACATGTTTCTTATCTTTCCATAAGTCCTTCTCCTTCTGGCAATAATTAGTAAGCACAGATCAATCCTGTGTATCACACCTAGATAATTCTTGGAAGCACTTTTAAAGATACCCTACAGAGCACACTCACAATGTCCCTAGGCTGCCAGTCAGAAGTCACCTCCTTGGCAAACACAGTGTGCGCTTTCAGAGCATGATTTTTGCCCATGAACTGGGCTGTTGCAGCAGAAATGTGAGCTAAGACAGTCTGTGATGCTCAGCATCCCCTGGCAATGTGCACTTGCAGCTCAGAAAGGCAGCTGGGTCCTGGGGTGCATCAAGAGAAGTGGATGGGGACAGGGAATGGGGCTGGAAAGATCCATACAGCCTTTCTCCTTCCTTCACCCTTCACCGAATTCAGCAGTGAAATGGACTCGTGATTTTTCAGAAAGAGGATCCTAGATGACAATGACAGAATAAAAGGAAGTGTTCTTCACTTGCAGTCTGGTCCCAGGAGTGTAGGGGCTCTTGGGGAAAGGAGGACAGACCTGCACTTCTGGGAGAATGGGAGAAGTTGAGCAGATAGTGGTGTTTGTGATGACTTTCGTCAGCTGCAACGGTGAGTAAATGCTTCAATGTGTAAGAAAAAATCAAACCCCGCTAATACGGTGGGGAAAATCTTTTGAATTATAGCATCTTTTTTTTTTTTAATTGACAAATCAACTAGAAAGTCTTTTGCTTATTGCATTAACTACAGAGCCTGAGAATTCATGAGAGTTTCCTTTGGCATCAGATACAACGAGGTGCTTTCAAGAGTGCAGCAAATGGGGCAGTATTGGGCAAGTCAGCTTCCCTGCCCCAAGGCAAGAGCAGAATACAGTATTTTGGGACCCTTGGACTGTGGTGTCTAGCTCTCAAAATGGTCTTGTTGAAGCTGGAATGTTGCATTCTAAATTTACAAACTCCTCCTCATTGTGCTGTTAGCATGGCCCAGGGAAGAAGAAGAGCTGTAAGACCAGGTGCCGGCACATTTGATTCCCCTTGGTCTCTCCTACCTAGGGACTCTCTGGTTGCATCAGGAAAGCTGGGACTGGAACCTTGGCTTCAGTTCCTATGCCCCTGACTGAATTTACCCTTTCTCATTATATGTATGACACTGGAAGCAGCAGAGAATAGTTTTGGGAAATAGGAGAAAAGTGGTCTTACAAGTTGTATACAAAAGCACAGGAGTGCTCCTGATATTTAGAAAATTGGGTTGAAATATATTCCCCATTTAGTCATAAAAACCCCAGCTTTGCAGATTACTGGGATCTGCCTCTCAAGCAACTTCTTGTGAGTTAAAGCTGCTGAATATAACCAGTGTCCTTCTGGGGAGGGGAAAGGGGAGAAGAATGAGGAGCATGGGGAGAGATGAGCCAAGTCAAATGAAATTCAGGTGATTTGCTACTTACAAGAGGCACTTCCCAGAAGACATGTGGGATCCATGGGCAGGCAGCTGGAGAAATTGGGAGAACGTGTGGAGAAAATCTGCCCACTCTTCTCCTGTGCCTGCCTCAGCAGGGTGCTGACCTGGTCAGGTGCTGAAGTTTTCCAAGGCTAAAGCAAAAGGATCAGTTTTGGTCAACCATTCCTCTTGCAGGTCCAGTACTGCAGGGATTATCCCTAAATGCTCCTGCCCACAAGGAGCCTCTGTGTACCAAGAAAGAATTAAGAATTGGCAAGTGTCCAGAGAAGACACAATAAAAATAGACATGAAGTCAAGGCAGCTGTTCACTTCCCCATGCTTGATGATGTGGGCTGGCTCAGTGCTGTGGTCTGCAGCCCATCTGAGACCTGGCCATGAGCTGGCATCTACTGCCCGGTGAGTCCTGTCTGTCCGGAGGACGTTTCCCTCTTCTGCTGCATTCTGATTTCTTGCTTTGCTCTGCTGTTCCCTGCAGCCCTCCTGGATCTGTCTGGTGTCCACCAGATCACGGGCATATGGATGGGGTCCACCACTGTACCGTGTACCTATGTGCCTTCAGAAGTTTTCACACAGCAAACGCTCAGCTGGAGTGTGGAGCGGGACTCCAGCACCTCCACCATCTTCCGGAGGGATGATTTGGGTGATCACATCTTGCTGTCTAAATACCGAGGCCGAGTCAGTGTCCCAAAGCACATCCCAGGGGATGCCTCACTCCGCATTGAGAACCTTGAAATGCCTGACAGTGGACACTACACTTGTCAAGTCGTCTGGAGGTCTACAAATAACAGCTTGGTAACAAGAGAGGTGACCACTACACTTAAAGTTGTCAAAGGTAAATCCGGCAGTAAAGCTCTGCTCTTGTGCAGCCAGGTTAAATCAGAAGAAGGCAGGGGGACCAGTGTTGGTGGGAATAGTCTTTCACACCACGCTGTCTGGCCCATCTAAGTTGGGGATTGAAGCACCTGCCTCCCTTGCTCAGTTGTTTAACCTTCTCAACGCGTAGAGGTGTAGGAATGGACTGGGGAAAGGAGGCAGTTAGTGTTCAGCCCAAGCTGGATCTACTGAAGGGCCAGTGGAACCCATGATGTTTGAGATAATATCCAGCTCTGGTTCTGTACAAGTAGCCAGTATCTCTGTGGTTCTTGTAGCAAGTGGGTGTTGTGTGAGCCAAGTCTGCCTTCTCCCCTTCCCAAGCATCCTCAAAGTGTGCTAGAAATAAAGTCTTTCTGCAAGGAGGCCACCCACCCCAGAGAGCAGGACTTAGTGAAAGGGCAGCAGCAATGGCGGCACAGCTGGTGTAACCTGGATTAACACACAGGTGACCTGAACTCATCCTGTGCAGGGAGGTGATGTGAGAGTTCAGCTGCCTCCTCCCAGCAAGAGACAGAACTGCTGTGCCAGGGGGACTGTCCCCACCACAGCCAGCCCTCCGTGACCCGGGCCCCTCTGCTTTGTGTTCCAGTGGCAGCCACCAAGCCCATCATCAGAGCTGGCCGCCTGGGGCTGACGCTGCCCGCCGGAGCCAGCACCACCCTGACCTGCGAGGCCAGCGGCTCCCCTCCCATCAGCTACCGCTGGTTCCGGACATCCCCGGAGGGCAAAGCCGCGTTCCTGAGCAGCGGGGCCGAGCTGGCGTGGCCCAGCCTGAGACCCTCGGACAGCGGCATGTATTTCTGCGAGGCAGAGAACAGGGCCGGCGCCGGGGCCGTGCAGCGCAGCGATGCTGTGCAGCTGACGGTGACAGGTGAGTGCCCGCGGCCACAGCTGCGAGGAGAACGAGAACATCTCTCTGCACTGCAAAGGAGCAGCATCCTGCTGCCCTGCCCGCAAAGAAGGAAATGCCAAACGCCTTCGGCACTCTGACACACCCCTCCCTGCTTCCTCCAGTCTGTGTCCTTCTTTATTGCCTGGATTCAATTTCCTCCTCTTTGAGGAACTGCTCTTTTCTGATGCTAAAGAGGGTTTCTTCTTCAAACATTTGTTTATTCCTCTGTGGGTTTTTTCAAGTTCTCTCTCCCTGCCCACTTCAGTTCAGCAAGTTTAGACAAGGAGTCAAGGCTTTATTTTGAGAACTAGGAACAAGTGAGTGGCCAAACAAACCAAACTGGCCTTTGCTCCCCACCACCAGCTGCGTGTCTCAGGGACACACATTGCCCTTCACACACGCCAGGCTCTGACACCTCCACGCTCTGCAGGACACTGTGGGACAGGTTGGACTCAATGGCCTCATAGGCCTTTTTCAATCTAAACAATTCCATGATGGAATTGTTTCCTGGTGGAAAACTCGCAGCTCTCCTTGGCTGTCACTCCATCAGCAGCGCTGTGAGGCCCCTGATGGCAGAGCCAAGCACAGGTACCACACGGTGGCCTGGGAAAGAGGCAGAGCTCCCACGCACAAAGCTTTGGCTGAAGGCCTGTGCTGCTTTTCAGAGCAGTCACTCCCTGGAGGGAACAGCCCGGGCACAGGGCTCAGTGCTGCAGGTCCTGGCTAACGCTGCTGCCACAGCCTCCCCCTCCTGTCAGCTGGGAGGGGGCGGCTTCCTCCTGCTCCTCTCCCATCTGTGGGGAATTCTGTATCACAGCAGCATCACCAACATGCTCAAACCCCTGTGTAAGCCTCTCCCTCCCCTCTCCTTGCAGGTCTGCCCACAACAACAACGGCCTTGTGGAGCAAAGTGGGAACCACAGGGGGACAGCACCAAACTACAGATAGAGGAGAGAGTAGTGACATGGAGCACACAGTGACAGGTGAGTGCCCAGGCCAGGGTTATTAATCTCTGTGGCAGGAGAATACTGAGGCAGGGAGCTTGCTCTTCCATAGCCGAATCAGACACCTATGCTGAATATGATTTGCCTCCTGACTGTTACCCAGAGAGGCAACATCAGAAGCTGGCACTCTCCCTGCTTGAGAATGTGCCTGGTGATGGGAGGGGACAAGAAAATGTCATCTGTTCCCTCTGGGTCCAGAACTGTTGAGGCTGTGGTGTTTCAGAGGGAGGTTGCCTGGGGCAAGAGATCTGGCACAGTCTTCCATACCTCAGGGAGTTTATGGTGCAGCTGAGGGCAGAGCCCCCCAGGCGAGCCAGGGAATCACCATTGGAGAGAGGGAGTGAAGGTGTCCTCTGGAAATCTAGGGAAGTGCCAGCAGCACAAAGCCAAAGCATTCCCAGGCCGTGCTATAACCAGGCATGATGCATCGTATCAGCCAGGAACCTGTGGTGCGATGGTCGGGGAGGGGGGACATGAGTGCCAAATGCTGCCCCAGGCCCGCTGGCAAGACACACACAGGATAATAGGTGAGTCTGGGCTGGCAGAGCAGACCCCATTTTCCCAAAGACCGGGGCAGCTCCCAGTGGGGCTGCAATGCATCCACCATTCTCCACTGACAGATCCAGTCACAATGACACGGGTCTCCCGGATGGATACTGCTCCCGTGGGGCCTTTCACAGGCACAGGTGAGTGGAGTCTCATGCTGGAAAACACCAGATTTGCATTGGCAAGGGCAGGGTGGCAAATATCATCCCAGACCAGCTCCACATCTGGCTGCTGTGCTTGTGGCAGATAGGGCTGCAGGGAACAAACCCCAGCATGCCAAATACCAGGCATTATCCAGGCAGGAGCTGCGCTCCTGACTCCCGCCCACACCCCTGTTGGTGGGGGTGTGTGCAGCCTCAAGTTTGCTGTTCCCACGCAGGGATGCCCCATCCCTGGAAGTGCTCAAGGCCAGGTTGGACGGGGCTTGGAGCAACCTGGTTGGTGGAAGGTGTCCCTGCCTATGGCAGGGCGTGGAACGAGATGCGCTTTAAGATCCCTTCCAAACCAAACCACCCCGGCGTTCTGTAACTGCCGGGAAGTGGCTGAACCCCAAGTGGGTAATCCCAGTTCGGATGTAAAGGCCGTCAAAAACAGCGGGGGACGGGACTGCCGGCTCCCGGCTGTGCGGCCGCAGTGACAGCGCTGTCCCCCCGCAGGTTCCCCGCGGGTGGCTCCGTCCCCGCTGCTGTACGGACTGGCGGCCGCGCTGGGCGTCGCCGCGCTGGGCGCGCTCCTGGCGGCGGGGCTGGGCTGGCGGCGGCAGCGCCGGAGGAAGGAGGGTGAGCAAAGCAAAACCAACCCAGGCGGGCGGGGGCGGTGGGGACAGCCCCGGGAGGAGGGCACGGGCGGGACGTGGGAGCGGCCCCGGGAGGAGGGGATGGGGCGGGCGTGAGGGCGGTGGAGGGCCCGGTCCAAGGTGATGGACACCATCACTCCCATCCCCATCACTCCCATCCCCAGATGATCCCTTCCAGGGAGGGTTGTTCCCTAAACGTGGGAATACCTGGAAGCTGGGTTTTGTTCTGTGACACATAAAACAAGTCGATGCATATCTTAGATTCTTTTTTTTTTTTTTTCAGCACCTCTCTATGAAGTTGCTTTGTGAGTACAATTTTCTGTTTGAGACATTAAGACTGAGGGCACTGTGCTGGTATCTGCTCCTTAAAAGCCTCCTTGCTCAGTGAAAAGCAAAGATTTATTTGCCTTACAGGGGGAGGATCTGGACACCTTGGCAGTTTAGTTAGCAACATGAGGACTCAACACGTGGTCACAGGAGATAGCCAGACTGTTCTTTAATATGGTAGAAAAACAGAAGGGTACTCTGGGTGCTTTGCTCTGCCCGTCACATGCCATGGGAAACCTGTTCTCTATGGGAAATTCTCACTATTATTTAGCAAAGCAAAGGACAGAAATTCTCTGCTCTTCCTTTAAGTTCTCTCTACACTTCCCTTTCTCTATAAGAAACATGTCTTAGTGCTTGGCTAAGTATTACTTTGCAGAGTTCCTGTTAGTGTATGATTATACAAACACATATTCTGCCCTATCCTCATCTCAAACACTTTCATACTGCTTTCCTACTCAGAGACACACCTGTAGCAATTTTTCTCAATTATTTCTGGTATTTGCTTTCCAAAGGCTAAGCTGTCTGCTGGTAACTTTAGAGTATAAAATGATAATTCCACAAGAGTTTATAGTACCGGTATTAACCAGTGCTTCTTTTTGTGTAATTCTTTTAACATCACTTTCTAGTGTCTTTCAGAGCCCCCCAGGCCCTCACTAGAATAATATGAACTTTGCTGTTCCACAGATTATGTAGTAGGTCTTGTCTCTGAGAAGTAAGTGAAGTGCCACCTGCTTTAATCATCCCTCTCAGTCCTGTCTCTCCTGTCCCAGCCGCAGCACAGCAGATGTCGCCCTGCTGCCCCCTGAGGTGGAAGTCCCTGTTAAGTGCCTACAAGAGGAAATGTGCTCTAACACTGAAAAGACCACCGTGAAAGTCAGGAAAAATCCTGAGTACGAGAACCTTGTGACTGCAATGGAATCACAATATGAAACAGAAGGAATTTAGCAGACTACCATCTTTTCCACATAAGCAGCCATGCAGAGCTGAGGGTACTGAATGGTGAACTTAGCAGATGGAAACTCTTCCTCCTGTTGCCCCTCTGTTCTGCTCTCACTGCTTGCTTTAACCCAGAGGAGCTGCATAACCTTTTGGTCTTTGGCAGACCAGGCCTTGCCTGCAGGAGCACAAACCCCCAGCCAGCTGTTTGTCTACTGTTTGTCTTTCTGAGCAACCTGAAGGACCAAGGGCAGGAAGAGAGGATCTGAAGGAGTGAGAAGATTAAATACTTTAGCTTGTAAATCCAGGAGTAGTTGTGTGCAATGATGCCAGTCTGTAACACTAGCAAGGAATACTCTCCAACGTGTGTTCCTGTTAAGACACCCCAGGCTGCAAAGGATTGTGCTGGAAATGGAGATCCTCTGGCTTTTGCAGCTCAGCAAATACTGGTTGTATATCCTGCATGCCCTTGAGTCTTTCTCTTTTTTTTTTCTTTGCAGCATGGTAAAGGGGCCACAGAGGGGAGGTTGATATCCCAGGAATGTCATTTTTGCTATCAGACTGGAGCTCAGTGCTCAGAGAGAGAAGGAGTGAGTCTCTGAACTGTCACCCCCTAGTTTTCTCCTGGAAAACCAGAACTGATATTGAAGGAAATGCTGGTACTTGATTTTTACAGTATGGGGACCAGAGGCACGATAAAATAGAGAGAAATTTGAGGCATTTGGATAATGATTGAGTAAGGGACCTCTCATAATACAACAGACTGACACCAATTTACTCTGTGGGATGTAAATCTGTGTGGTTATTAATGCTGACCTGTCATGCAACAGGGATGCAGTTCCTGCCTTCAGCTGCATTCCCTACAGTACACTGCCACCCAGCAGCCTGATTTGCCTTGTCACTGTTAATTGCTTGCATCTTGCCTGTACTGCAGTGCTGCTGTCAGCTCTGTCCTCCCTGTCTGTGCCTCCAGCCAGCACTCCTTTGTCCTCCAGCCTTGGCAGGGAGGAGGAATACCTCCAGGCTTTAGCAAAACCAATTCGTAACAGTTACTGGCTTTTTTTTAATCAGTGGCTGCAGCAAGGGAAGCCGCTGAGCTCAAGTCACACACACCCTCCTGCTTGGCCCTGACTTCACCCACAAGGCTGATCTCTGCTGCCATGGATCGTCCCTTCTCGGGCCAGCAGCGCAACAGCAGGGTCACATTGCTGTTTGTGGCCTGAGTGCTGTGTAGAGCCACACTTTTACATTTACAGCTCTGAATTGCAATGATGCTTCTTCTACAGGACATGAGGTGGGCAAGATCAGAGAAATAAAAATCTCCTGCCTATATTGTGAGGGCTTCACAAACATGGTGACAGCCATGCAGGGAGGGCTGTGCTCCAGGGAGGCAGACAGGATCCAGTCTGTCTCTGTGGGACCCATGGCAGCCAGCCCTGAAGACCCCATGCTGCAGAAGTTGCTGGCATCAGCAGTTCCAGGGGTGCTGCAGAACAAAGGAGCTGAGGGGAAGGGGGAGCTGCAGCCACTCGCACACAGGGCAGTAGCACATGGTGCAAGGTCAATACTGGGTGGGAAGGGAACCGAAAAATTCTCAGCTTCCCCATCCTTACCTCAGCAGATCTAGGCCCAAAACACATGACATGGCACTCTCCTTTCCCTCCCAGATATCATCCTCATTCACTTTCAATTAGCTTGGTGTTTTGTGCACGTTTTCCTGCTGTTACAAGCTCTGAGCTCCAGGTACATTCATTGACTATGTAACACCACGGTTTTTCCATCTTGTGATTCCTCCCAGCACTGATCTGCTCTGATGAGGTCTGGACACCTTCTTCAGAAGACATGAAGCCTAGGAGAAGCTACAGAGGAAGAAGGCAGCAGGAGTTCAGAAAGGGGGAGCAGATGCCCCAGATGGACCAGCCCCCATGTAGTCCATGTTGTCACTTCTCTAGTTAAGGCAGCAAAAGGACTTGGGTCACAAGTAGCAGAACAGTGGAAACATTAGAAACCTGCCTCAGTGCTGAGGTGTTTTTCCCTGGGCAACAAGTGTGTGACTATTTCTTTATTTTACTTTTGGCGTGTTTTCCTTGTTTCTAGTAAAACCTGTTGGCAACAGAACATTTTTCTTCTGAAAGCCACAGAGGGTTCTGCTCTGTTGCACCACCATCAAACCAGAAAACTTCTCCTTCCTGGTCACTCATCCAGTGCTCATCTGCTGAGCTCTGCTCCAGAACGGAAGGAAAAGCTCAGCTTCTGCCCTGAAAGGACACTGCCTCCCAAAAACACACTATCTCCCGTATCATGAGACTTGTGGTTCCCCTTGCAGTGTCTGTCCTGTGGAGGGGACCTGTTGGCTTTTACACCTGCTGGGCTTGTACCACACTTCAGAGCAGGGAGGTGCGAGATGATGTCCCAGAGAAATTTGTCCCACTGTAATTTGGTGCTTGGTCTTGTAAGAGAGAGAGGGGTTTACTTTCTTCCCCTTCACCCAGTCATCTGGAAGGATCTGGGAGCTGAAGGGGAGAGTTACCTAAAAAGCAGAGGGCAAACTACTGAAAGCAAAAATTAAAAATGCATGAGAAAACAAGAATGAAGGGCATAAACAAACACTTGGCCAGCTGTGGTGCAAAGGAGGTTGGGTCTGTTGAAACCTCGAGGTCTGAGTGACAGCAGGGCTCCGGCCTGACATGGCTGTGTGCTTCATGGAGGATCCACTGGGGACAAAGCAAAGCCTGAAGTCATAGACCTTGCTCTCTTTTGAAGCTAAACTCAGTGATAAAGATCAGGGTGATGTCTGTGAGTCATGAGGAGGTGCTTGAGAGAGACCATGGGAGTGTGAGTCATGTGGAGCAGGGCCATTTCTGGACTACTTGTGGACCATGTTTGTCCAGAACTGCACGAGCTATTAAAAAAGCAGAACACAATTTGCTTAGGCAACGATATACATTCATGTCATTGTGAGCTTTGTACAAACTCCAACTTCTTCAAAATATTTACTAGAAAATATTTACAACAAAAAGCCCAAAAGCTTAGTATTCAAGTTTATTGATACACTGTCCTAAAACTAGTCAGTTGGGTCTTGGGATTTTTTATTTTTGAGTTTTCCATGTCAAATTCTTTCAGAGAGTTCGATTTGTCAAATTGGGCTGAATGCTGCCCCTGTCATTCCCCTACCCTGACATACCTGAAATACTACAAGTCAGTTACTGAAAACACTTACCAATCATTACATCTTCAAGTGGGATCATTTAGAGGGAATTACTCTAATTAAATAGCAGAAGAGGCAACCTTGCTGCAAGTGCTGACTAGGAACAACCATCCAAAGACAAGAAGTCTTCTCCAAACAGCAAGGCTCCCAGGAGGGACAATGGACTCCATGGCCTAACTTAAAACAGATTGAGCAAACATGCATTTTTCACAGGCAAATGGGCCAGCGGGAAGTTAATGAGCAGCATCATTAGTTTGTACTCCATATAAAAAAGATTAGTACAGGTGCAAAGGAAAAATTCTTTATTATGGATAACGCTGCCTTTACCCATGATGCTGTGATTATAGTTCCAAGATCCTTGTTAACTGAGCTTAATTTACAGCTGGGTAGTTAATGCTGTGTAAGAGAACAGCATTATATTTGGATGCAAAGAACAAGGACCCAGGGCACAATTCCCTGTTTTCACCGTGCGGAGAAGCTGCACCAGCACCACTGCTGCTCTGATTTACTGTTGGGAGGGATACCCCGACAGACACTTCCAAAACCGGGGTGGAAGGGAAAGCTGGCAGCACAGGATCAGACAGTCCTGGAGCAATGGGATGGGCTGTTGAGTACCTCGGTGGGTTTCTGGAGAGGTGCCAAGCCGGGAGAGGAAAGGGCTGGGCCCTGGGCGGCGCGTTGCTCAGCAGTGCCTCACTTGGGGTATTTGACAAACTGACACTCTGCACACTGAGTGTCGGACTCAGCTTGTCAAATACACGCAGTGCCACACTGCAGCTCCCGGGGTCACCGTGTCCTCGCTGGACGCCAACCTGGGCACACAGAGGGAAAACAGCAGCTGTTGTTAACCTCAGAGTCTTTTTCCAGTAAGCAGAAAGCATCCTTAGTCCTCCCATATTTCCCCCTCCCACACCCTTTCTTGGGTGAGAGAGAACCACACCAGCAGACGCTGCCTTCTGCTGAGGAAAATATCCACTATATTAATTCAAAAGTCCCAAAAAGAAATATAGCTCTGCTCCTGGGCATGCACATAAGGGTTCATCACTGACTCTTGGAGGCTCCTCCATTTGGCAGAATAGATTAAGATGCTGTAAGAAAACCAATTTCCACATAGGGAAACAAAGAACTTCTTGAGAAGTGAAGTGAAACTTTCTCTTCCGTTGATAAACTAACCCCCTTCTGCTTCATTTCTAGCAAACAGAAAAAGCCTTTCCTGCAATAAGTGGAGCTTTCCACCTCCAAATGCTGCCATAATCCAGCCTGTAAGGGTGAACATCATATTCACACACACACACTCTTCTTGCACAAATACAAAAGATACTGTTATTCCCTTTTTCTTTAACAGGAGTGTGCAGGAAATGCAGAAATGCACATAAAGAAAATTAAATAACAAAGCATACACAAGAGAAGGTGTTGCATAGTATTATTCTGTTCTATGTCCTTCTTAGATGCTGGCTGTTTAGAAATTCAGTCTAAAAACATTTGAAATTCTGATACTGTACAACTCTCCCAAAAAAATCCATACTGGCTCCTAGGTCACCCACCCATTCTGCACAACACTGTTTATGTCATTCATACTCTTTGTGCACATGTCCAGATATAGCTGAGTTTTTAGCATGGTGTTTTAGCTTCCTTACCAGTCCATGGATTTTAATTTCACATGACCAGCATCATCAGTTTGTGAGAAAGTAGGCATGCTATTTTTAGTATTAAAATAAAAACTGAAATGTTTTTAGTTATATTTTTTAAGGTAGACCATTAAAGACACTAAAGTAGAACTAGATTAAGTCTATTAACAGTATCATAAACCATTTCTACCTCTAACTTCTGTGACTCTATTTTATACAGATTATCATAGGATTCCATCTAATATCACATACAGAAACATAGCTGGAAAGGAAAAGGTTTTTTTAAGTGAAAGCATAGCAAATACATGTTCTCCAAACCCAGAAGAGAGTGGAGTAAGACTTAAGAGCAAGATAACAGCTACAGGTTTAAAGGTAAAATCTGTTTCTAGACTGAGTCACTACCCAGGCTTTGCAATTCTGGCATTCCCATCTCCACCTTTGCCTTGGGTGCAATGTAGATAGTGACCAGTTCTGTGTTCTGGCTCCTCATTCCAAATGCAGCTCAGCCATGGCAGATAAAACTATGTGGCAACAGATAAAAGCAGCATGTGCATTTCTTGAAGATAAGAAAACTGTGTAAATAAGCTTATCTAAGATCACCTTACTGGAGTACCTGAGAACCTGTGATCTCCAAAGGATTCTAAGCCATACCGAAATGTGGGGAAGCCACTAGAGAAAGACTAAGCAGGCTCTTCCACAGGTATCACTGACCAGATTGCCTTCAGCTTCAGTGCAGATGTCTAACAGGGACAGATCTGGCCATGGATGGGGAAGAAGAAAACAAGGCAGTGCTGCTTCTGCAATTGAAGCTTAAAATAATCCCCCGTTGTGGCTTTCTGAGGGGAAAAACAGCCACTTTTAAAATGTTGCTGTGAGGGACAGATAAGGGGTGGGGACACAATGGAGATAATTCTATCAGCAGATGGGAATGGAACTTGCAACTCTACCCGTAGAGATCATATCTGATGTGATTGGATTTGTCATTGTCAGAGCTGCTGGTTTCAAGATAAAGTGGGTATTTCCAGTAAAAGTTCAGTGCAATAAAACTGAGCAATCTACTGCATACTCTGAAGGCAAAATATAAAGAATTTTTCTTCCTGCATTCTTGAGTCAGTCCCTTACCAAATTCACAAAATTTCCCCTCCAGGCTGCACATCATTGCTCAGGTATTTTTACAGGGCTGTCAGACTGTTCTGCAACTTGTAGTGAAAATAAATTAAAAGTACGTTTATTGGATAGATTCAACTCTAAACCTAATAACAGCATGCATGGAAGTGTGGCGGTGTGGTTTTCACATGCTGAGTAGCAGAGCTCTAGGATGCAGGCTGCAGCCATTTCAAGGCATGCATTTATTATGCAGGATTTTAACTGGAATCAAGGTCATCTCTGTTCTCCACTTGGTAAAACACAATCACAGCCTGAATTGAAAAGCAAGAGTCCCCACAGATCTGTGGCAATAGGGTCTGCTGAACCCCTGTCCGACTTGGGTTGTGCTCCTCCTAGGAGCTGAAAGCCTTTGTCATAACAGAGACAAACAATGCTTTGCTCATGGCAGCTTCCACTGGATGCTGTCCTGCTCCATGTATGACCTTCCTTATGCCCCCAGCCCTGCAGTAGGAGCTTTTCCAGACAAATACTGGCTCACTTCAAAGCCCCCAGGAAGGCCCTAATAATCCCTCCATTATCTTTAGGTCACGAGCCTCAATGCTCCCACAGCCCCTGCACTCCCCTGAACCCCACAGCCCCCATCCCTGCACATGGACTCTGTCCCCATGGCGGCTCATGCCCCAGACACCCAAAGAGGGGAAGAGGTAAGTGCAGTAAACTTTCATCTGTACTACTGAAACCATGGGGACAGTGAGAAATGGAGCTGAAGAGCACACTTACACACGGCTGGGACAGGGTTTCTCCCTGGTAACACCCTGCTCCATCCCACACCCTCCCCTGTTCACTGTGAGCTGCCTCATCTATGACTAATTTAGATCAAAATCTCCCATAGCCAGCAGCTCACAGGCAGCATGTGTGTGTCTGTGAGCTGAGGGAGCACGCACACACATAGCCTGG
Organism: Bombycilla garrulus; assembly: GCA_013400315.1. Taxonomy (NCBI): domain Eukaryota; kingdom Metazoa; phylum Chordata; class Aves; order Passeriformes; family Bombycillidae; genus Bombycilla; species Bombycilla garrulus. Next base: position 164,835 of record VXBU01003364.1, on the reverse strand, counting down.
TGTTGAGTAGGGCTACATATCACTGTTATTCATAATTCATCTTCACCAAGGAGCCAGAGTGCAGTGCCCCCCAGCTGGGACCAGTGCCATTCCACCCCTGAGCCTGCCCTCCCCAAGCACACCCAGCCAAATGTTACCTCATCCCTGAAAAGAGGCACCAAAAAGCCCCACTGGCTTAGGCAGACACAGCCCCAGCACCAAAGGGAGGCAACCCAAACCCAAGCAGGATTAAGATCCCACAAAGCTCGAGGTGAAACACGGGATGGGAGGACAGCTTTCTTCATTGCCAGGAACACGGACAGCGCGCACCTTTTGGTGTCCCAACACCCACGAGACTTTGAGATCTCCTGAGGGAGAAACAGGAGATAAACCCCAAAGGACACATCCTCCCCTGTCCCCAGCCACCCCTTCCACAGGCAGGACGGGGACCTAGCACCTACCATGGCCGGGCCATCCTGACCCGCGGCAGGCAGCGCGGGCCGTAGCGGGGGTCGGGCCGTAGCAGGGGTCGTGCAGGAGCGCGGTGGGGGCACAGCCCGGGCACACAGCTCGGTTTTGAAGGGGCTGCTCCTCCTTCAAGAGGAAGCTGCGAATGGGGAAGATAAGGCTGAGGTTAGATAACAGGAAATGTCTGGATGTGAGTGACAACACATCCAGGTTGTGAAAGCAGCGCTCCCCATCCTGCCGCGGGGCACGAGGCTCACGAGCGGGGTGAGGGCGAGTACCTCGGCCTTTGCCCAGGGCAGCCACAACGCCTCGGTGGGCCGGGCGTGCAGGGCCCATGGCCAGCCCAGCCACTGGCAGCACGGGCAAAGCCACCCAGGAAGCTGTGAGCAGCCACACCGAGTGTCCCAAGTCCGGCCACCTCGGGCCATCATCTCACAGTGGTCAGGCTGCACTGCCCTGGCTGCCGAGGAGCCAAGCAGAGGGCTGTGAAGGCACAGACAGCCAGAAGGGCTCTGCTTTGGGAGACAGGCTCATGCCCAGGCTGGGCACAGAGGGTGGATCTCTTACACTGAGAGGAGTCTGAGTGAGGTGCAGGGAAGCAGAGTTCTGTTCTCAGGGCTGGGCTGATGCTTCACCCATTGCAGGAGGTGTTGTTCCAAAAGCTGCCGCACAAGGTTCAACTCAGTTTTGAATTCATGGCCATGCCTCAGTTCTTCTGTTCCCTCACACTCACATAAGCAGGTTTTGCTTTCCCAGTTGCAACACCCGACCAAGGTGCTTTTGTACCCCTGCTGGTTCCTTCCACACATCCTCTGGTGTCTCGAGGTCCCCATCCCTGTCTCTGGAGCATCCACAATGCCTGCACAGAAAAGGAAACTCCGGTGTTTAGTTTAGAGTTGTAACCAAAGCAAGTCTCACAGTTTCTCCTCTCCTGTCCCCTTTCTGTATCACTCTCAGTAGGAGGCAGTCTCAGGTGGCACCTAGAATCAGTGTTTTCATCCAGCCTGGGCAGGTCCCCAACTGGCCAGCACAGCTGTGGGGACAGAGACCAGCAAGCTCAATTTGCCCAGGCCAGCAGCACAGCTGGCCATGCAAGAGCAAAATGAGCTCAAGCAAACCCCTGAATTTTAGAGATTCCTTATCTTTCTAGGCTAGTATGATACACAGCATATTTAATAAGACCAGGATTCATTAAAAATGTATTGCTCTGTGTCTGCAGTATCCCAAACATGTTTGCCTTCAGGTAGCCCTGACGGTGTGATGGACACTTGAGGACATTCCCCCTTGTAGGATTGGTTTTTCCACTCCCAGCATTCAGCTGCAGCCCTTCCTTTCCAGTTTTGCATCCCCACTTCAGCCAAACCCCACAGACACCCTCCAGTGCTGGTGGCTGGGGCCTGCCCTAGTCCAGCAGCTTTCAGTTACATTATCAGCATGCCAGGACTGCAACCACAGACTTCATGTTTCTGCAGTTCTGACCAAACCCCTAATCTGGAAAGCACTTACTTATGCTTCCAAGTAACTGAGCGCCCTGGGAGCACCCACCCACAAGGTACTCCTGAGGCTGTGTGCAGACACAGTAAGACCAGCCATCCTGCTAACACTCAAACCCATTCCCTGTGCCCAAGCAAGAGTCAGATAATGAGGAATACAGTTACTGTCCAGTTCCTCTTTCATTTGCCTGTGTTTTAAAATATACAGTAAAAGAGGAATGGACAGGTCTGGGTGGTTTTGTTCTGTTTTTACTTTGGTTTTAGCTGGGGGAAAGAAGTAGGTCTGTTCATGTAGTCTATGTATCTTTTATGCAAGCCAGCATGAGCTTTGGCCCGTGAAGGCTTTCAAGCCAACACAACACCAGAAACCTGAAATGCATCAGCTGGGGCAGTGGGAGATCAAGAATCCTCCCCCAGCCAGGACATTCTGCTTTGCCTGCACCCGACCCCAACCCAGTCCTGTGAGCCCACAGTAGTGTCCAAGGTGAAAGGCTCTCAGAGAAGCTGATTTCCTCTATACTTGCCAGATGTCACCACACTGCCCTACTCTGTGCAACAGCCTTGAAATCACTCAGCATTTCCCAATGAACAGAGTGTTTTCAGTGCATGTGCAGTGCACACAGCTCTGTAGCTTGTTCTAGGAAGAGGAAGAAAGGAGGTAGAGAAGCTGCGAGTATCATAGACTGCCATCAAATAATGTTTCAGAGGTTTCTGCATACTGCTCCCTAAATTTTCTTGGAAAATCACTTGAAAATAGTGCCTCCGTTTGATTAGTGTGCAGCAAATTCTCTCACACTGCAGTCTCAAATTCTTTTTACCTGACATAAAATAGGACATGAAGGATTAGCAGGTTTGTACTGGACATGGAAAAACTGGGACTCATTTAATACTGATGCTGGTTTCTGCAGATCAATACACGCAGACAAAAAAAAACCAAACCAAAACAAAACAAAAAAGGACATAGAACTCCTGGAGCAAGTCCAGAGCAGATCCGCAATGTTGATAAGAGGACTGGAGCACTTCCCTGACAAAGACAGGGAAAAGACAAATACAGCAAATTCAAAAATACCAAACCACTCTTCTGAAGTTTCTCCTCCCAGGTGAAGAATACTATTATTTACTCCTGCATTGGCTAACTGTTCAAATTATTTTCCTTCATCCTTAGTTCTTGGAGAGCTTTCAGACTAAATCTCAGAGAGCCAGTTGCTACCAGACTTTCTCCTGAGCTATCTGTGAGAACAGCAGGCACTGCCTCGCCCTTTAGCGAGGTGTTAATGACTCAGGCTATAACAAAGCCTGCAGTGACACTTCCACCAGAGACCTGTAACAACACCCTCCTCAGTTTGTCCAGATGTGGGTGAGTTTTGATACTTCTCAGCATTACAGGTGCTGCTTGGGAGAAGCTGTGAGGCCCAGTGAGAACCCAGCACGAATGCACGTGGGGGAAAAGACTGAAAAGAAGGGTGTTTATGTGAGAAACCACAGCGGCCGTGTGAGTGAGGAGAGGAGGAAAGGAGAGATCAGGAGCAGCCCTGAGCTGCCACTGCAGCAGTTCCCTGTGCCTCGGGAAGCACTCACAGTGCTGGGTTCTCCAGGGAGCAAGATGAGGTGAGTGTTTTCACAGTTCCTTCCCTCCAGAAGATGGCTGATTATGACAGCTTAGCTCCAGGCACTAAAACAACCTGCAACAATGCAGAAAAATATCACAACTGTTCCTTGAAGGCCAAGCTGTGCGTGATGGAGGAACTCACTTGGGAGGTCTTTAATACCTGCATCTGGGCAGCAAGGTTAGAGACATTTCATCCTCACCACCAGCCTGCCTCTAGGAACAAGACTTCTCAACTGCCCGTCTTGCCAGCAAAACTCACTGAGCTGAACCCTGCCTCACTGGCCAGCCTGTGCTTTGAGTTGTGTGAACATCTTGTACCCATTTCCATCCTTCAGCTTGTTCAGGTGATTTGAAAACAAATCAACGCACCACGTGCATCTCCAAGTTTTGCTGTCAATGCCATCCTCCCTTCCTGCCTTCTTTTCTAGCAGGTGCACAAAACTCAGAGGCTGGGCTCCAGCAAACAGAGGATATTCCTGTTCATGGCTGATTATGCGTTTGGCACATTTATTTTAGACCTCTGGTTAAGGCGGGGGAAAAAATGAGAGACAGAGAGAGAGAGAGAGAGAGAGAGAGGGGAAAAAAAAGCAGACACCAACAAGGAGGTTCAAAGCTGTTTTTCAGATGGACATTGAGAGATAAGAAAACCCCACTAACTGTCACAGCTACTGAATGACCCAGAAGACATCCTGTACCTCATACACTGTTAAGAATAGCATTCGGAGAACAGTAGTAGTGTTGATACTTAATCCTAAAGAAGTAGCAAAATAGCACCAGCCAGAGATCAAGCAACTTCAGGTAGCTTCAATTTATTCTTCTTTAATTTTAATGAGTAAACTTAGATTTTTATATGAGTGGAAGAAAACCAGACTTCCTTTTTTTTCACCAGGTCTGAGATCAGTTCTCTGTTCATAGCTGCTAAGTAATCTTGTCTAGAGATTTTGCTTCCAAATAAAATTTTATTGTAGCCACCTACCTCCTTAATTCCAGGGCATCATCGAAAAATAAATTCCCATATTTGATCCTTCAAAGGACTATCTTTTTACTTGCAGTAATATTATTACAGGGCAAGACAAATAGTAAAGTCTTACTCTAGGTGTGAAAGATTGATAAACTTTATCTCTTAAAGAAATAATGAGCTATGGAGCTTCTTTATTCACTGCTGGTATCAATACAGTTACTTCTGAGAACAGAATCCAACCCTGGAATTCTCGAAAGACAATCATGGCTCCAGATATATTTCTTTTTTCATAAAAAAAAAAATTAACAAGCATTTAAGTTGTCAAAGACAAGATTGTACCAATTCTTTTTCACACACAATGAAGGCAGAGAGCAACTGTGCTTCTGACACTCATCACTGTCTTTTACTGAACACGCAGTAACTAAATTTTTTTTTCTCTGCATATTACTTTCAGAAATCACACATTAGCCAAGTTTCTCTGCTGCCACTTTCTGGAGATGCTTGAAAATTAATATCCTGGGTACAAAGCACTGGTGATGGCTACAAGGCCTAGCAGGCAAAGGCCTGTGGTGAATCTGCACGCTCCTGCTCTGTGCCATGTCAGGCTCTCTCCCACATGGGAATCCAGCAGGAAAAGCAGCTGCTTTGCTGTGCTGCTCTCAGACCACCCTCCCACTGCTCAAGGGGCCAGTGCTGGCACAAGCAATTGGCAGTCAGGAAAGAAAAACCACATCAGGCCTTCCATGTTTGGAGATACCATTTCTAAAGGCTCCTAAGTCACAGATAACTGGAAACCAGGACTGCAGCTAGAGAGATACCAGTTTCCCAGTTTTTCCATTCTTCCTTTAGCATCTGCTGCTGGTGAACCCAAGTGATAGGGTGCTGGGTCAGCCAGCCCCTGGTCTGATCCTGGGCAGATGTTCTGCTCTTCGGTTAAGCCTCAGAAATGATTGCAGGAACAGCGTGGGACCAACATACCAGGAACACCTAAAGGCCAAGTTGATGTGTTTATCAGTCCTGCACTCCACAGGCATCTGCTGGAGTGTCACAGAGATGTCCCTGAGCATTGACCACGTTCAAAACCTTGACTTTGGGCTGCTGGGAGGAGGCAGATGTGCAGTTTTCGCTCACCCCCTTTTAGAACATAGAGGGCATTTCGACACCGCTGCCTCTGCTTGCAGAGTCACTGTCAAAGGGAAGTTCGTGACCGCGGGGCTCTGGCTCGAAGCTCGCCTGCTGCGTTGCTCAATGCTGGCAGTTGGGTTTACAACAGCCAGCCTTCTCTGTGGCAATGAAGTGTTTCCCCAAGACCATTGTAACAGAACAAAAGGGGGTTTCTGTATAACACACCTCTGTCTCTCAGTACATGGGGTTACGTGCTGCTAGGCCACCCCATACTCACTACATCAAACCTCCCCGTTTGGGACACAGACGATGTTCACAGACATTGTGAAAAAACATCTGTCACAGCAGGATCACCTGCTTCCTCAGACCTCTTCAGAGTGGCACCAGAAAAGCCAGAACAGAATTGTGTGGGTTGCTACAACTGCCAGCGAGTTTGCAAAAGCAGGAGCCCTGGTTTTCATAAGCATTGCCTTGGCTGCTGCAAGGCTTCTCACCTTTCCCAAGAGGAAAACTGTACTTTGAGAGAAGGCCACAGCCCTTATAACTTGAGCAGCCTTTTCTTTTCTTTTGGCCTCTTAAAAGATTATTCATTGAGTCATATGCCTTCACAGTATAGCTGAACTGGGACAGACACATCAAACAGATCAGAATCTCTCCAATACCCATTGTCTATTTCCATCACATCTTCCCTCTTGTATTGGAGCTTTTGAGACATTCCAGGGTGTTTTCCAGTCCACTGAAATTCTATCAGCACACCTCTTCCCTCTGAAGTGCCTCATGTGACAGCCTAGAGCAGCAATGCAGGCTGAAAGGCCAGCCTGTAGCAATTGGGGATTTCTCCCCCTTCCCAAAGCAGCTGAGTTGATTCACGTCCTTTACTCAGTCAGGTATGAATCAGAGATCCCTTCGGGCAAGAAAATGGAAATACGAGGAAGGAAAGAGGTTTTATTGACCCTGATGGCTTAATCTTATCCCAGGATATGAATGAGCTTTAAAAAAGCTCAGAATGAAAAGTTCAAATGTAGACACAAATGTCTCTTTCCAAAGCAGCTTACGGAACATTGCACAAATCCAACAAGGCACATAAAGTCTATTTTAAGCAGCACCCCAGCCTTATCCAGACAGTGAACTTACACTTGGCACCAAGAAAGACAAGAAATTGCCCATCAAAGCACATGGCCCGAGTGGGGTGTTAGTGTCAGAGCACTGATTATCCACTTAAATGCCCACAGACAAGGAGTCAGGCCACCCATCAGTCCGCAGGGCTGGTCGGAAGGGCTGGCACGGACACAGCTGTTCTCGAGCCTTTCTGTCCAAGGCTGAGCAAATGTGAACGTTGAATCTTAAACCTGGAGCAGACAGGCTAACTCAAGGCAGGGCCGGTTCTCTGAGCAGGTAGATAAATAGCAGGCTGGGCAGGGATACGGCTGTTCCAGTAGTGTCCTGCTGGGATAGCCTCAGCCTGGAATTTGGCAGGCCACAAAGAAAAGTGTCATTTAAAAACTGTTTCTGCTGTGTATTCTGCAGTATGTGTTATATTGAGGATTTGGAACTGTTTAATAGATACAAAGTCAACTTCAGCGTGACTGGTGCAAGGAAGTGGGGAGAGTAACACAGGGAGACGCTGTGCTCCCGAAGTCACCAGCACATCGGCAAGAGCGGCACAGGCTCCAGAGGTTGCAGGGGAGAACGAGGTGGCATGGCCTCGCAGAGCCGCCTCTCGGGACTGGACCGGACCGGGCCGGGCTCCCCGAGCACAGAGCGGCTCTAGTTCGGGGCAGAGCCCGGAGCTGCTGAGGGCCCGGCCGGACCGGCGCTGGGGCGGAGCGGAGCGGCCCCCGCTGCCTCCCGCGGCCGTCAGGTGGCGCTGCCGCGCCGCTCCCCGCTCCGGCCCCGCTCCAGCCCCTGGTGGTGCCGTGGAAGCTGCGTGGGAACATTCTTGGCGCTCCTGGGCTCACGGCCTCTCTAGGGAAAGGATTGCTGGTCAGAAAGGGACAAGGACGACTTTCATGCCGGAGGGCGGGGGGTATTTTTAAAATCCGTGTAAAAATACTGCAAATAAAGCCCGAGCCGGAGGGTCATTCGCAGTCAGCACCGGCAGTCCCGCTCAGTAACTGCAGAAAGCTTCAGCACTGAAGAATTCCTTGTCCTGGGAATTGCCTTCCTGACAGCCCTGCTGTGGCCCTCGATATCACTGTGTCAGCTGCAGCTTTCCGCTGGGATCCGGTTGAAAAAGAAAACTGCAGGGCCTGCCGTTGTCAGTAATGGCAGCAACCTGGTTCTTGTCAGCCCCAAACCATAACCAAACTCACACTGCTCTGCCTGCCATCTCCATCCCTGTCCCAGCACTGCTGGCAAGCTCAGTGTGTGCTCAGCGACTGTCTCCGAGCGTTTCTGGGTACTGTGTGCACACAGCTGATGGCAAACAGCTGCCATGGACCTGATTCCTGGGCACAGGGCACCTCTTGCATCTGCACAGGATCACAATGACCATCTTTCCCCCACTGGTCTAACTTTACATCCTTCAGCCTGACCCAGCAAAGTTCTTTGCTATCTGGCAGTTACAGTCCCTCAGGTTTTGCAGGTGTTTCCAGTTGGGATGAGCAGCGTAATGAGTTTCATGCTACTAATGCCTTGAGAGAGGGGAAACTTGAGGAACAAAAGGGATGAGTGGGTGACAGACCATGTTACACTGCCGGCACTGGGTGTGTGGATGTGGCATTGGTCAGGGTGCAAGTGAGTACTCACCTCTGGAATGTCCTGCAGGAAAGGGGCCTGTGCCAGGCCTGAGAGGATGCGAAATGAGATGAGGAACTGAGCTGACCCACAGGCTGCTCACATCCTGAGGAAGGGGAACCACCTCAGGGAGAGCAGGGACAGCGGGTTTGGCTGCGCTGGGAAGAGTGACAGCAATTGCAAACCACAGCAGAGCAGGGGCAAAAAAGGAGGCATTATTACTCTTCAAGGACACCTGAGCTGAATCATCAGGAGTACCTGCACTTCGCAATGGGAATTGGAGTTCCTACAACCATGTGGTGGAGAGAGCCAAGGCCAATGCAGACAAAATATCAGTGCCTGCTCTCTAGCTGTGTGGCTGTGCCAGTGTGCCTCACTCCTGCAGCAGACCCAGAGCTCCCTGTGCATCTCTGCAGGGCTCTGGCTCCCATCCCTGGGGTCCCACAAGCATTCCTGCTCACAGCTACACAGAGGTCATTCATCCTCTTTGAGCTGTTCCCAAGTCACACTGTTACTGGTGCAGTTTGTTGATGACAATGGGGTTTGCAGTGTCATTTTCTTAGGGAATGAAATATTTTGTTTCTCTACTCAGGGACACATTTTTTCACTTTACTCAATCTTTGGGAGATAAATAGAAGTCTATATTCATACTGAGTGTGGCGTGGTCCTTCTCGCATTTCCTTTCATGTATTTGATGAAATGAGAGGGCTCTCCAGTTTCTTTACATATGTAACATTTTTCACTTGCAAAAATATGGAAAGAATAAAATAAATGCATATTTCAGATACTTTTTCCTTTCAGCCCTTGGTTCTTAGCCTTTTGCATCATGTGCCCATGGGAAAGATAAAAAGTATTTCTTACTTCATGTGACCTGAAAATTTGAGGTTCTTTGTCTCTTAACCCTTTCTCAGTTTACACAGGCATGCATGCTTCCCCACATGTACAGTGTGACAATAGCTTGAAAGCAAGCTTGTCTCCCCTAATTTTTTTTTAAACTCACATAAAAAGGATTGGGAGCATTTCACTTCTCACAAAGTTCTGGCTTTAGCCTCTCTTGAGTTTGCCACACGCTGGCAGCATTTGGCCGGTTAGACCTTGACTGTCCCAGAACTTTCCAGCAGTGGCACCAGGCAAGCTGCCTGTCCAGTGAGAAGATAGGTCTTGGTGGGTCCACTGCAGTGAAAACTCCTTCTCTCAGGAAGAACTTGAAAGACACAAACCCCTAAAACCTTCTGCATTTCAGCTCTACACCCAATTTAAATGCATTCACAACAAAGTTTGACAAGGTACGGTAAAGGCTAAGCTGGCACAGTGGGACTGCTTCCCTTTTTCTTTCATTCCGTCCTTAAAGGAGGGTTTTTCTTCCAACAGAAAAAAGCTCCTTCCCTCCTAACCTGCAGCCCACAGCATGGCACAGCTGTGCCCTGAGGAGCCTGGATCACAGAGGCAGCCAGACAGCCTGGTGCACTCCGTTGGCCACAGTCCAGCCAGTGCCACCCGGCACAAACAGGCAAACAGGTGGCAGGTGGTGTGGGATGTGGTGGCAGGTGGTGTGGGATGTGGTGGCAGGTGATGTAGAGATGTGGTGGCAGGTGATGTGGTGGCAGGTGATGTGGGGATGTGCCCTCGTCCTGCCCAGGAGGTGGAGAAGAGGAGGGGAGGGCAGTGACTCTCACCCACCCCCTCTACAGCACAGCCCTGCTCATGCAGTTGAACACTGCCCTGCCCCGTCCCACAGCTCTCCCCGGGATGAAACCCAGATCCTGTGAGGAGCACCCAGCTCTGAACACAACAGGCCATTCCTGAGCCCCAGGATCAAACAGCGTGACTTTGGTTGTGTCCACATTACAAAGCCCTCGAAACCACATGTGGAGCCTTTGTGTTCCTAAAGCACAAGCCTTAATTTTTAATGTGAGGTTTTTTTCAAAGCACATGAAAGAAAACACATCCTGTGCTGCAGTTCATCTGAGCAGTGTTTGCATAGCATGAAACTATGCTTGCCCATGTTGCCTTACTGGCAATTGTTCCTGATTTATGATATTGTCCAAACAGTGTTCAGGCATCATTTAGGAGAGTATTATTAGCAAAGGCTAAAGTAGTGCCAAGGTGTGAGCTAATAATTAAGTAGGATAGACAATCACTGGTCCCGTGCAGCAGCTCTTAAGCTGAGAATGTTTTGTTCACAGCCACAGCCTGGGAATCAATGGAAGCTGGATGGATGTGATTTGGGAGGTATGTAGTTTATACACTGCTCTGCTAACTGGGATATCCCATAGCATCAGGAAACCTTGGTCCTTCCAACACTGCTCTGTTTCTTCTTTTTCAATGACCATCAACTGCCATACCAATATTCAAGCACTGTAATATTTATATTTGTAAATAAATAATCACAAAATCAGTTCTACTATGAAGGTTGTTTTGGTTCCAAAGTGGAATGTGAATGAAACGTTGCACACTTTGTTGGGGTTCAGGCAGGAATGGGATGCAGTGGATGTGCAGAGGATTGCCACCTGGAGAGCAGGAGGAGGCTTTTCTCCAAGGAGAGTGACAGCATCACAGGTAGCATTGTGGTACCATTCTTAGAGATTGTGGATACTAAAGCAGCTGGAGTCAGGGCTGCATGTGCTGATAATATGGTTTTGAAGGGCTGCCTTGGCTGTGCTTCAAATGCCCAGCAAGCTTCTGTGCTCCTGCTATTTGTACAGAATACACATACTATGGGAGCAGTATTGGGATCAGGAAGGAATCAATGTGAATTATTCCTAAAATCAGGGTGGCCCACATTTCCCTGGAAAAGTAGGAAAAAACATCTCAAGGCTGTTAAGTTAAAAGGAAAGCACTTGAAACTTTTAATGTGTTTTGAAGGACATTAGAATCTCTTAAACAGCTCATTTATGTTCTTTTGAGCACAGCAGAAATTGCTCATAGTCAGTAATTGATCCAATACACTTCATCCTCTGCAAATTTTTTGTTCTGACACTCCTCCCCACCATTTTCTTTATTTACTGTTTAAAGCCATTTGTGTGTCCAGTCTGAGGTCACATCCTCTGCCACAGGCAGCTCCCAGCTCAGGTGCACTAATCTGCACCTGTCCTTCCTACTGAATACACCTGGCTCAGCTAGGCTGAGACTGTTCCAGTGAGATGGCCACTGCCAAGGGACTGCCTTTTCTGCTGCCCTTCCCTAAATTATTATTTGTTCTCAGCAAGCTTTACATTATTTCATGATTTCTTAGATGTTTCTACCTGTCAGTTATTCCAGGGACTTCTATTGAAAAATGAGGGCAGAAGAAAATCAAACTTGAAGACTACAAAGAGTTGCCTGTGCTCCATGGCACCTCTTCCAAGCCTTGCATCTGGAGTGGGAATATTTGTATGCATGGAAAGGTACTTTGGCCTAGAGAAATTGGTTCCCTGCAGGACATTCCTGAGCTGCAGGCTGAGCCCAGACTAACATGATTTAAATGGCAGGGCTTCCAGCCCCTCACACTGGGAAATGCTGCCAAGGTTTTACAAATTTTGCTGTTAGGCCATTTTTCTTACTAGGTTTCAATCTTAAGTATCCTTTTGCACAGTTGCATCCCACTAGTTTCAGATACAAGCTAAAATGAAGAAGAATTACATGAAATGAAGCCAAGGGAAATGAATTAAGTGATGTTTGCAGAGTACATTGATAGAAGGGGACAAAATGTCCTTGGGAGAACAAAGAAGTTGATTGTTAATAACACATTTCATGATGCAGACACCAAAGAAGTTTTATAACTACTATGAAGTCCTCATGTGTTAACCTCAGAGTGCAGACCTGCAAAGTGGTCAGGGTAGCTCAGGTAGGGGATTGCATGGTGTGTGTTTGGATCTCGTGGGTTATCAAGCAGCCCTGTGCCTGCCCCCACACAGCTGGGTCATCTCCAGTGCTGGCCATCCCCACAGCAATCTTCTGGAGCTGCTGGCTTGGGGAATGCACAGGCGAGTGGGTAGCTTCTAGCAGCAAACTCAAGAAAAGTGCATTAATCTGACTTTAAGTACCTGACAAACTTTGATTTTATGAGAGCTAAGCAGCATGGAGGGCATTTTAGTGATGCCTGCACTGAACATGGATTGCTAGCCTGAACTCTGAGCAGAAGATCCAAGCCCAGCAACCTCTGACAGTGACTGTGATTGGTCCACATACATTTGGCAAACAAAAGAGAGTTTTACACTGATTTAATCCCCCCAGCTTTTTCTAGCAATCAAGTTGAGAGCCATACTGTGGACAGAAGGAAGGTCAGCAGACCCCCAGCACCTGTCAGGTGAGAGAATTAAGGAAATGGATAAAGAAGAGAGATTTGATGAGGGGGATGGGAAAAAGGACAAGAAAAAGTTCATATCGAAACTCAATAATGACAAATTGAACAAAGTGAGGATTTCTCAGTGAGTGGAGCAGCACCAAAGCAAAGTCTGAACATGCTGGGACATTGGACCAGTCCTGAAACCTAAATCCAGATCACTGCCAGCAGTTTTCTTTTGACAGTTTCAGCTGCCAGGGGAAAAGAACTGGGCAGCAATTGCAGAGGAGGAGACCCAGAGAACCTCCCAAGCAGGTCCAGCACAGATGGCTGTGAGCTCTGTGTCTTTTAGGTGATGTATTGGAGTTCTGATGGCAGCAACATGTATAGCAAATGAGGTCACCAGACTAATATTATTACAGCAAGTTCCACATGAATTAATCATGTTTGAGCCATGATAACAGAGGGTTGGTTAGTGTATTATCTCTGAGCCTCCCATCTCTCTGGCACTTGCTCTTAAGCCGGTTGCCTTGGGATGGGGAATGGACTGTTTTCTTTCAAAAGAAATCAAGCATTTATTTCAAAAGCAGACAGTTTCTGAGTTTTATTCTTGGGTAGATCAAGCTTTGGTAGTGGAGGAAAACCCAAAGCTGCAATACATTTTTTTGGTAAGGTTTCATGTTGTGTTTTTCCCTCCTTTCTGTGCAAGATACTGTAAGGACCCTGGGAAAGTTTCCCCCACCAGGCTTCTGGTTTTGAGATAAATGTAATCTCTTTACAAAAACACACACTTACATAGCTTACAGCAGCCTTGTGCTGGATGTGGTGTTCACCATAAATCACACCACCTCACTGCCAACCCAAGTCTAAAACAAAGCAAAATAAACTTCTTAGGGAATGTCCAGCTTTATTTCTGTCCTCAACAGCAGGAAACTCATGTGAAAGGTTTTTACTAGTCCATGCAACCAAAAAAAGAGGTTTGAGAGATCTCCAGATAAAGGTTTTCCTGAATTAATACACACATAGGTTAGCATAAACAATAAATAGTAAATCTTATGACCATGAGAGGGAAAACCCATGCAGGTGTGGAGCTGCCTGGGTGCCTGTGTGTGGTGTCGAGGTCACGGCACTGGCTTCCAGTGTGACCATCCTCCCTGATGCTGGGTGGCTGCCTGGCTGTCACCAAAGGAATGAGAAAATAAAGAGAATGAGAACTTTGACCTGGCAATCAGAGCAGTTGTTAGTCGACTTGCACCTCACAACACAAGTTGAAGTCAGGTTAATGGCAGTGGGTTATCCATGGGCTATTTTTCCTCAGTCTGGTCATCCCAGAATCACTGCTGTGCTTTACTTTGCAATACAAAAGATGTCTCTGTGGCTCACATGTAGCAAGCAGGAAACCAGCAGGAAAGAGTGAAGATTCCACAAAAATTCCGCCTTTTCCTGTATTACTGACTGCGCTGATGCTTTCTCTGTTCAGTTCTTGTTTGGCTCCTGGGCACTCACCCAGACTCACCCTCCGGCAGAGACAAAAAGTGCCATTCATGGACTGAAAATTGGGGCTTTGGTTCTGGGTAACCATTTGGCTGACAGATGTTTCTGCTTGCCTGTCTCCGTCATCATTTTTTCTCCAATTCCTATCCTAGGAAGTGTGTGGCACTAGTGCAAAGAAAGAAGGGGGGGAAATTAAAAATTAAAATATTTTCAAAGCCTTGGGGTGTGAATTTCTGAGTTGTTGGCCGATGATGTCGGGAGGGTGAGCCTGCACCTCCAGGTATGGGTGGGAGCCTGACTGCAGTGGATATTTCATGTAACAGGCACAAGTTACACAACGTCTCCCAACTCGTGTTTCTCAGGTCAGGAAGTGCCAGCAGTCCAACAGCTCAGAGGAATGCTGTCTGAAAAAGTGTGCAGAGTTGAGCCCTGGTCCTACAAGGATGAGGGACACCTCTGTCCATGCAGAGCTGTCACCTGTGTCCAGGCCTTCAAGCTAAGACCAGAATCTTAATGAGGGCTGTGGTAAAGCAGGAGGTTGGTAAAGTACTGGGTAAAGCTCAGGAGGAATTCCACTCTCTTCATTTCTTGATCTCATTTTTGCCCCCTTCAATGAGTCCTTGATGGATTAAACTGGCCCTTAGAAAGGAGGCACAAAACTCAATGTATTTTGTCTTTTGAAACCTTCAGACATATCCTCACAAAGCCACCTTACCCCCTGACAGCTCCTTCCTGCTGGAAGAGCGCGATGTGGCTCTCACTGTGCTCGTAGACTTTGTTGAGAGCAAGGCCAGGAGCAGAGAGCTGGGCCCAGCAGCCATGTGCAGTTCCTCACCTGCACTCCCCCAGCACCATCCTGCTCACACCTGCTCACCACCACCCCCTGCTCCTGTCGTTCTCCCCTCAGTGTTTCCTTCCAGTGCTCCCCAGAAACTCCTCAGGCAATACCGGCCCTTCCCAGCCTTGTAGGCAGTCTTGGCTGCCAGAGTGAGTCAATGGATGAGCTTTAAACAGCCGAACAGAATAAAAATTGCTTCTCCTCAGCAGTTTCCCCTTTTCCCCAGTGCCCATGCACCCTTGCTGTCATCAGATATCTTTCTTCTGACACGGACGGAGATTTTCAGAGACACCCTCACGTCACCTTGTCCCTTGGGCCAGCCTTGCTCCTGACAGAGCTCTTGGGCTCTGCCGTCCTCTCCTTGCCATTTCTTCCCAAGAATTCTGTGTGAGCTCTCTTTACCAAGGTGATGAGCATCTCCAGCCAAAGTCCTAAAGGCCAAGCAGAAGCCAAAGTCCCTGGAGTTTATTTTTCTTTTCTCCTCTGTTTTCCTCCTTTATCAGCTAGCAACAGTTTCCTGGTGAAGATGGGCAGAAAGAATCAGCAATATTGAGCAAATTAGAAACACATATTTAGACCAACTGTCCCCAATATTTCCAGCAACCAAATCTCCCTATACCCAGTTTATTTGTCCAGAAAACCTGAAAAAAAAAAAGTGAGGAGTCAAAAGACAATAGCTTTATATGTTTTAATAGTTTAATTTCAAGCTACCCAAGGTTAATTGAAAAAAAAAATAAAGAAAAAGAAACATACAATAGTTTCATTTGCTTGTTTTTAACTGTTTGGTTTGGTTTTATTTTGTTCATTTCTGAAATGCTTTGGCCTTCGTGCAGAAAAGTAAGAAAACAGAAAAAAATACCTTACTTTCTTTGCTCATTTGTCATGAGAGTCACAAAATCCATTTCTGAGATTTTTTTATTGCTAACTTCTGTCTATTAACTGTGCAGTGTCTCACAATGATCCCATAAAATCCTCGGGAACGTGGACAGCAGAGGAGCTGCTCCTTCTGTCCCAGTGCCAGTGTGATGGGGGGGTGTCACATGACTGTCACATCCCCAGCTCCCTGCCCCATCTCATGCACACAAGTTGTGCCTCACCGTGTCCCAGAACTCACACAACTTTTATTGCTCATCAGCGAGGCTGAGGGGCCTCCCTGTTCAAGGAGAGATGATGGCAAACTTTTGTATTTGGGCATTGCTGCATCTTAGTAAAAATATTTTGAGGATTTCTGACTTCCTGGAGCGCTCTCTAAGCTGCTCCGCCTTTGGAAGCACAAGACAATGGTGTCAGAGAGTAAGATTAAAATCTTGGAACTCTCACATGAGCTCTTACAGAATGACTGAGGTCACAGCCAAGCTACTGAGTTGTTGGAAGGAGACTGAGCCTGTTTCTAAACATTTGTCATTTTCCTACAAGGGATTTTTACCACCTCAATAAGCAGCTGTCCAAGGCAGGAGGCAGTTGAGGGAAACACTGATGACACTTTGGCTGATCTGGTCCTGGTGATGCTTCTAAGGGCGAGACAGTTTTGCAAAGCTCCTCCACCCAATTCAGAGCACTGTGACTAACTCTCCTACATACAGCCCATTTCCTCAGAGCAGCAGTCACACGCTGCTCACAGCAGCCTGGTCCTGCCCCAGTGATGTCCTAAGAACAGCCAGCGCAGTCCAGGATGTCTGAGAGAGCCTTAGCATGGGTGTGATACCCTGCCCAGGAATTCCAGTGTCATTATTTGTAATAACTCAGAGTAACAATTTCCATATGTAGGACTCAAAAACAAGAACTACAGGTTAGGAGATAGATACAGCTTGTTAGATGAGAGCAGGATTTCCATGTCCTTTAAAATAAGATCTGTCCTGTATTCTGTTTTGGTCCCCATCACCCCACCAAAATAAAATCAGCTGCAAACAGATGTGTCAGTGAGCAGAGCCAGAGTTATTGCTAGAGGTGTGAGGTGGGGAGGGTTTGACATGGACTGAACTCTCAACACCATGATCATACTTTACTGATTAAAGAGCCTCAACAGATGCATCTTTCACTTCCAGTTTAGATTAAAACCTTGGCTATCTCCTCCAGGTCAGCAAGTTTGGTGTTCAGGCTCTTTCAAGACTGTCCAGAATGTGGAAATTCATAAAACAGAGTGAGAGAGACACAAGAGACAGGCACGAACCGAGGTCTCCCTAAAGACTTCCATGCAAAGAAGCCTGTGTGCTTCCCTGCATGGAGGAATGGGATCTCCCTTTGCTCATCCCTCAGAGAATTCCTTTGTCCAGCTGGGCAGAAAAAGCCAGGAAGGTGAAGGTTAACGCCACCTTTAAGGAGGTTATTAATCTTGAATGGTGGCTTTTTTTTTCCTTCTCCACCCCCCATTCCAACAGACACACACACACACACACACACACACACACACACACACGCACACACGCACACATCCTGGAGCAAGGAAAGGAATTCCCTGCAGGACAGCAGGACACAGGCCAGGACCTCGGATGATACCGGCAGCTGTGCGTCCTCGCCCTCACCCCGCAGAACCTTCAGCCCTCCCGAGCGCTCAGAGCTGGCTCAGCAGCCCCACGCACAGACCCTGCTCTGTTCCTCGGCACAGCATCACCCTGGCTGCGGCCAGCACAAATCCTCTGGCCCCCCGCCAGCCCACGGGGTTTCTTTCCCCCTTTCTCTGCCAAAGCAAATTGACTTGTGACACCTTCCCTTATGTTTTCATCCTTTAAAGGGTGGAAAGCTGAAGGCCTGGTTTCACTGCGTTCACTTCCATGCCTGCTTTGTGCTCTCCCACCTAGATGTTAAATAAGCTCTTTCAGGGAGGACTGGCCATTGGAGTGCCTGTGGGCAGGCTGGGCACACGTGTGCTGCCCCCGGTGCCAAGCACAGCCCAGGGTACCCTCCCCACAGCCCAGGGGGAGCAGTGCTGCCCCAGGAGTGAGGCCTGGCTCCTTTTGCTCCCACTCCCCAGCATTTCAGCTCCCTGGGCCTTGGCCATGCTGCTGTCTTCATTTCAGAAAAGCACATATCCTAGTTCATCCCCTCTCTGACATAAAACACATTGCAGGTTTGGACTGAAAGATAAATAAGAATTTTTGTGCCCTGTAGATCATGGATCTTATTGTCCTCTAAAAAAAAAAAATTTATAACCTCACAATCTTGGACAAGACTTTGTGCTGACAAGTGGATACCTTCTTCTACTTCCTGCACATTAGCAGAAACTTAACCCACATATACACTACAATCTCTCCTTCTTGATCATACACAGTTTGCAGCATTTTTCCCAACTAGAATGAGAAAAGGCATGTCCATGGACTGAGTGAACTCTGACTCTTCTACTCCTGACTCTTCTATTGATTCTTCCACTCCTCTCTTTGCAAGAGATTATGAGGGACCACCTCGTGACTTGTGCTTGTGTAAAATATAATAGCGAGGTCTTATAACAATCCAGTCTATAATAAACTGTTTAATGATAAAGGTGATGCCAAAACCAGGTGGGATCATCTGAGGATTTGTTTTGCTAACAAAGGCACAGAGGACCAAGTCCAAAGCCCAGTGGAATCACCTGTGCACTGAGATGATCCTTGGGTGCAGCCAACACATCCATGCCCGTGCTGTGGCAGTGGCCAAGGTGCATGGACCAGATCTCGTGCACAGGTGATGAGAGCAGCACCCTCTGCCAAAATTAGTGCAGGAAAAGTGTCCTGCCGGGATCTCCTCTGCCTTTTTTCCTGCTGCAACTTGCTCTATTACCACCGTGGTCACCAATAAGAAGTTCCCTAGAAGTGCCTTGGTGAGGGCATCTCAGCTCTGTTTATAACAAATTCAGAGCCTAGAGGTAAAACAGCCACAAGACACCAGAATGTGTCATCTGGCTTTGGAAACCGGGAAACAAAGAGCTTATAAATATGCAGGGACCTCCCTGTGTTCCTGGGACCACATAGCAAGAAGACAGAAGAGCTCAAACATATACAGGGAGGAATGTCTGCCCTCCTCCCTTTCCATGTGCTCCAGCCAGGATGTCTGTGCAAGAAGAAAGCCAGTGGAACAATAAAACCCATATGTCGGATGCAGAAGGGAGGTCTGGAATCCAACTCACCAAAAGAAAAGATTGACATGAGTTCATCCTCATGATAAGGTTCCCCTCTCTCTAAGGATGCACATCACAGCTTCTTTAGTAGGGGGTTAAACTGATAATTGCAGCAGTGTGGTACTTGGCACTTTGAACTTTTCACCCAGGAATTGTGAAGCACTTTACAATTAAACCTAAATATATCTGTACATGAGATGGGAGGGGCCATAAATAGATAGGTTTTCTTATTCTGGGCGTGAAAAACACATATTTCCATTACAACACAAACCATAAGGCTCTAATTCACCTGGACATGGTGTTTTTAATGAATTTTTATGGAATTATGCCCCATCAGTCTATAAATCCAGAGGACTTGCATGTCTTCATGCTTAGAAAGTATTCTTGTCACCTTTTGTAGTTACATTTTTATAAAACAATGGAACACAAGAGTCCTCACTTTAATGAGCATTATTAACACCTCAAAACATGGAGTGGGAAGGAAAGTATTGTGAACCAAGTCTGGAAAGCCATAAGACTAAGCGAGGTCTAGGCACTGGGAGGCTTTACATCTGAGTACTTGCAAATTTTCACCAAATTCTCATCAGATTCATTAGTTTTAGTTGGAAAAATGTTGGCCTCTCATCTGTGTGTGTGGCAAAAGTCCTTGCTAACAGGGTTTCCTTTTACTTCTAACACAAAAGTAATAAAGCTTCTAATTAGTTAAACTTTGAACAAAGTTCTGGCAATTGTGTAGACTAGCACACTAGGAAGAAAGGCACTGGAAGTCACCAGACATCCAGTTTCAAGGTCTTTTATGGATATTTTATCCAATTAACCACTAGATCATATTTTATTTCTACTTTACCACCAATAATTTATTATTTGTCGTCCACGTAGCACCTGCATTGTGGACTTTTCTATCCAATCACTTTGTGCCACCAACATTGCAGAAAATAGGGGAGATGAAGAAGAAGAAGCAGCTGAGTCAATGCCCTAAATCCTCCTTCTATCTACCTCCATACTAAAAACCCAAAACTCTGAGTTTTTCACCCTGTGACGAGTGACACTTCTATCTATTTCACACACTCACAGAACCCAATTCATCCCAAAGTCTTGGAAGCGTTCTCCATGGTCGAAAATTAAAAGCAGGAATATTTCCTGTATGCCCTGGGTTCCAACAGGCGATGACTTCCCTGGCAAGGAGAATCTGTAGTTCTTACTGGACTGGGGTGTCAGACATTTCCAGAAGGCGGCACTGAGCACCTCTCAAAGCCTACGACTACTCCTCCTGCTCTGGGCAGCTGACAGAGCTGTTAATGTCCCAGAGAGATTCCAGTGCGAGCTTCTCTACTAAAATCATCTCCAGGCAGCCATCAGGTTTGCCACCTGCCCGTGGTCCTCACCACAGCCGTGCTGTATCGAGGGTTAGTGCTGGTGGATTCAGTGCCCTTCGCTCCTGCCGCTGTCCCCCAGCTCAGGAAGGGCTGTGACAATGTTCCTTGCCAAATGTCTCCAGCCAGATGAGGAGAGGGAGAGCTTAGAGATACAGACGTGGGGCCTTCCCTGCTGTATTTATTTGCTTCTGCATGTCTATAGCAAGCTTGAGTGAGTAACTGCTGCCCTGGCTCAGGAGTCAGCAGCTGGGGCTGTTGCATTCCCAGCCCTGGCACTGACCACCACAGGGATTTGGCTTCTGTCTGTCCTTTTGCCCATATTTTACTTTCAGATTCTCTTTAAACTGGCATAGGCTGGTTTCACCAGCAGTAGCAACAGCAGTGCTGACACGGGGTTTGCATGGTGCTTGAAGATCTTATCCCAAATTCATCCCAGCAAAATGTCACATATATTTCACCCAGCCAGCACCCAGGGATTACCTTGCATCTTTTGTCCTTTCCATGCCGGTCTGATGACTTTGGGACCAGGCTGTGCTTCACTAGCAGCTCCTGGCATACTGCAGCACTGATTTCTCTGGGTCCTTGGCCCTGTGCAGCATCACTGATCCTTCCTGAGCAAGGTGCACCCTGCTAGCAAAATACACCAACACTAAAGATAAAGCAAGGAGCAAGTGGCTTGTAACACATTCCTCTGGGCTCTGTATGGAGCTGGCAACGCAGTGGCAGGGCCTGGGAATTCTGGAGATGAGAAGGAGTAAGGGAAAACTTAGATTTGCTGTGAAAGGGCTGACAAGCTCTGTATTAAAGAGTGGACTCCAGTTTGTGTTTGGCCTCTCATGAATGGACAGTGGTGGAAAGCCAAAAGTGTTCCCAGCTTATGACTGGCACAGGAGCTCCTTGTGGGGAAGGCCTGAGGAAAGAGCTCAGAGACACTGCTGGAAATCTCAGTGTGGTCCTGTAGTCTTCAGCTTATTGCAATACAGAAATGCTCTGTGCCTCCAAATTTGCTTTTTAAGGGAGAAATGGATTATATGGGCAGGGTCCTGCTTATGATCTCATTTCTGGTGGGGTTTTTTGTCACCTCTTCTACCAAGATTTACCTTTTAGGGTCGGTTCCTTGGCATGCACAAGCTGGTGTTATTTCCCTGACTGCACTGAAGCTGTTCTGCCTGTGACTTGTGTGATACAAACTGGTGCTCCCAGATGGTCATCACTGGTCCTTTTGCCATCACCCTCAACAAGGAGATCAAGTGCTTTACCACCCATTGCCGTGTCGTTCTGCTCCCCATCATGCTCACACATTTTTGCAGACCAGGTGAGTGTCCCAGGAAAGCGTCTGTTGGAGAATTCCTTGTTGAAGCTGCCTGTGCCAGGTTTGTTCTTGCAGAACAGAGCACGGAGGTGCTTTGCAAACATCCTCACAGCCTTTGAGCAGCACAGGGCATCTCGCCACCAAGCCTGATTTAGCCTCTTCCTCTGGGACCACGGGCAGGAAGTAGAAGTGTACAAGGAGAAGGAATTTGGGGTGAAGACGGCTCTCCTGTGATGTCTGTGTGGCTGCTCTGAGCAGGACGACTTCCACTCTAAATGTGTTATTGCAGGGAGCTGGGTGGGGCTGCAGGGACTGCATGGACAATAAAAGGAAATGCCTCTGCTCTGCATATGGTCTGGAGAGGGAGGCTGCTAGTGCCAGGCAGGAGGGGATGTTGTGCAAGACAGGGTCCAGAGGGGAGGCATCTGCATGAAAACCAGAGCAGAAGAAAGTATTTGAGAGAGAGTGGATGCGTGGGTGGGTGGGTGGTGTGAAGGGAGGGGAACCAGACAAAAGAGGCTGTGTATGGCTGTGTGAGAGAGGATTGCAAGGAGAGATGAGAGGCAGAATGTCTGTGGGTGGCATGGAGAGGGATGCAGCGCCTGCTCTGTGCTGCCAAACTGAACGCTCCATCCCAGATGCTCTGACCACCTTTTCAAGTCCATCAACTACACCCTTTATTTTACCCTGTTAACCCTCTATATCCAATGTCCTTGTCTGAAGAAGAAAACTTGTGGTGTAAGAGTCTGGGTAGGGTGCCAAGGTTCAGCAAGAGCTGTCCATCCCTTCGAGCAAACAAACAGCATCTTTTCAAAGCTCCCTTGAGCACACAGAGATGCTTCAGAGCTGCTGCAGTGCTGGGTCTGAGGGTCATTAGAGAACAACCTCTCCAGAAATGCTTCTCCTGATTTTTGAGTCACTGAGCCATCCTCTTCTTACAAAAAGTATTCACACGTATCAGTGTTACCACAGGGAAAACAAAAGCTTCATCCTTCATTGCAGTTACCTTCCAACTACACTCCTCCCTCAACTTCAACATTTTACAGTTCAAGTTTTTGCTTCTTCTGCTTAAAAAAAAAAATATTGGCTTCATTTGGAGACTGCCTGACCCACATGGCTTAGACTAAGATGCAGCTGACCTCCAACACCCTGGGGTGTTAACAAGTGACATTTGAAATCGGACCCCTCTCTAAGCCAGGTTCCTGAAAAGCAGTTGGCATGGGCCAAAGAGGTTGAAAAATAAAATTAACAGGTTTGAAGTCAAAGTAGAGGGAAAAAATGAAGCTTGTTCATAAATATCCTTCAGAAAGTGAAAACATAAAAATAGTGACCTAGTGGGAGGCTCTGCTCAAAATTCCAGAGGATCATGGTAATCTGATATGTACACTGACTTCATGAGTTTGGAGCCCTTCTGAAGAATCAGACTACAGCAACACACACTTTGTCTTAGCCCCTGCATGCCATCTCCACGCCCTGCTGTTACAGCTCTGGTTTGTAAAGGGTTTCAGTTTGTTCCTTTGGTGGATTGCAATTGTCCTGGATCGGCTTCAAATAGGAGAAAAAAATGTTAAAATAAAAGACAAAAGGAGTCTTCAGAGGTCCTGAGCACTGTGCCTAGGTGGTGATCTCATGGCAGCAATGACCTCAGAGGTGTGTTTGGCTTGGTTCAGATTCACAGAACTGCCTCTTGCCAAGGATATTTTAAGTGTGCCAAAAACATCTGTAAACACACCCATCCAAAAACACATGCTGTGGCCGTGCAGTCACAACACACATCGTGTGTCTCACGTTAACTCCTATGTGCTGCTCTTGGGAGATGTGGGATCTGCAGCCAGGGTCAAGCTGTTGGCGCTGTTTGTCTCACAGCTCAGTTTATCTCACAGCTCAGCTTATCTCACAGCTCAGATGCCCCAGCCCACAGCTCACAGGTGAGTGAGCTCAGCCCATCAGTTGTAACCTGTGCCATCCAGTACAGATGTCTCCTGTGGAGTTCCTGATGCTGGATCCCAGACTGGGGGACTATTCCCAGGACTTATTTCTCTTATTTCAGGTTAAAATAATTTCTGGGTAAGCCATCTGAACTTTGCTGTGTTCCTCATAACCAATCCATTCAAAACAGGAAGGAAGGTGCTCCTGGGGGTCCAGTTTTCCAGGGTGAACACTGTGCTCCTCACAGCCCTGGCTGTTTGATGGTTGTTGCTCGGAGCTGCTCTCAGCAGTGACTGCCAAGAGCTGTGGGTTGCCCCTGCAGAGCCCTCAGTGCTCTGCCTGCTGACATTCTTAGTGCTCAACACATGCCCCAGATCATTTTCACAAGCTGCTGCACATTCCTCTCCAAATACACGTGGGGTGCGCTGATCACCTCCTTTTCCAAAGGCTAAATCATGTACACGGGACTAAGGCTGGCAAGAAGAACAACCCTGTCTGCACAGGCAGAGTGCTTCCATGGCAAAAACTCACACTCTCAAAAGCGCATATTTTCCCATAAATGGCCAGTCACAAAGAACCAGCAGCCATGAGCTGATGTGGGCACAGGGAGGAGCTCTGATGTCCATTAATGATGAGGAGCAGCTCTGTGACGTGACTGAACTGCAGGATAAAATTGTGGGTGACTTCACAGCCAGTGCAATGCACGCTGATGGTACTTGGGGTTCTCAGCTAGCACATGGGGCTTGGGACTTTCACCTGTCCCCAGCCCTTGGGGGACACAGAGCAACAAAAGCCCCTTTTTAGCACACTCAGGTTTTCAGCAGCTGCTGAACATCCAGAGCAAGCAGCACACACCTCTGACTCCAGCCTCTCTTGGGCACTGACAGCATCTGACGGGATCTCCTGAGCGAAACAAACTGCCTTTGAGGAGATAGAGTGTACTCTAACAACCACAGCAACTCCTTTTAAACTATTTTAGAAAATACACAGCTTTAATCACCTGTTTAAACTGTATTTCAAAAGCTTTGTCACTTAGGGCCAGAGAAAAGGGTCTCTGATCCTGCCAAAATTTAGAGTATTTTCACTTGAAATGGCCCTGTTTCAGTGTACTGTTACAGCAGATACCAGACACCACCAAGGTCAGGTCACACTGTAACATTTGCTGTCATCCTGAGTTTGCTTCCATTGAGTATTTGACCTCATATTTCCTATGCTTGGTCCCTCTTAAGAAAGGTTATTTTGTTGGTATAGAATCTCAATAGGTATTTTTAAGTTCAAGGAAAGTGAAAAGAAACAAACCCAAGCCCCCACTGTGCAATCCTCCCCCCTGTACCAATCCAGATGCCGTGCTTTTTTTTCCACAGGCCTCTATCAAGGAGAGATGAAAGGCAGAGTTCAGAACCAGGTCTGAAACCTGGATTTCATCCAGCACCACTAAATCTCTGGCTGCAGTGATGTTACATTGCAGTGAGACAGGAGGGTGGAACCTGGAGGGAAATTATTACCAGTGCTTGAAAGTTTCCCCTGAGCGTGCTGTGGGGCCTCTGCTGGAGTTTTGTAATGGATCTTAGCAAGGCTTATTCTGTGTCACTGCATGGGACAAGCCACTGCTGCTTCAGTGTTTCTGCTGGGGTCGTTTGCTTGAAGAAGGCTTCGACATCAGCTTCACAGAGCAGAATTGTCTGGTGACCTGGCCTTTGCTCAGGAGAAAAAGGAAGTCACAGGTCTCCCAGCACCCAGGGAACTCCTGCCTTTCAGCTGCCTCAACAGGACCCAGTGCATGAGAGCAGTGCTGGGAAGGTGCTCTTTTCATCAAGCCCTGAGTTCTAATCTTCTATTCTCCCTACGATTAAGCAGTCCCAATGCAAATAGACATTCCTGCCCTTTCAAACCAGCTTTGTGTCAAGCTGTTTCCAGGCAGGCAATGACAAGAACAGGCACGGGAAGAGAGCCTTCCTCATGCCATTACTATTAAAGATCTAAAGACCTGTTCTCCAGCTCTTTCCCTTTCCGGTCCCTCCCACATCTCTTCAAAACTGTTTAGAAAACACAGCTTTGCTAATCCAGAGGCTTTCTCCTCCGAGTCTGCAGGACTCTGAAACAAAAGCAAGGCAAAACCTAATTATCACATTGATTAAACCATGGCCCAGTTTCGCTGGGTTTACTCATGTGATGAAGTTTCATTGAAATAGGAGAATAGGGGGCAACCAAGGAGTTATCCCACCAATTTCAGTGGATTGTTGATTTTTGCATGGGTATTTACAACTAAATGATGGTTTAACCCCACTGGAACTGTCTGGTCTTTTGTGTGTGGAAATGCAAAAGATGAGATCACAAAAGCAGGAACATCTTGGCCAAATAACTTTGGCCAAAACAGGAGTGAGGTGTTTTCTAGTCCTGCAGCAGGACACGCTGTGTGTTTGTATTACAAACAGGAGCACGGCCCCGAGCTGGGGGGGAGAGGAAGGGTGTACCTGTGGGAGAACCTGCTCATGTTGTAAATACATTTTTTGCCTGACCTAGCAGCAAAACTATGTGTCACCCCACTCTAACAAATACTAGGCAGGCAGTAAGGGAACATATTGGTAGTTGGAAAAAAAAATCTTTCACAAAGCAGCAAATCAGCTGTGAGAGGGAAGGGTCCTCAGGCTGAGAGTAAGAAAGGGCAATGACTGGCAAGAGTGGCATGGGAAATGTATACCTGATGTGGGGGTTCAGGGGACTGTGGTGTGAAATCCTGTTATAAAACTGACTTTTTGACCTGAAGGAGGAAAGAAAAAGGAGTATCTGACATTTAGAAGCATATTCCTTCCAGTAGCCTTCATGCTCTTCAGACATGCCCAGTCCTTGTATAGAAACCTTGATGGTATTTTCAGCCCAGAATGAAGCTACAGCACACAAAGGAACCAGGCAAACAGGATGCCAGCAAGCCTTGCTAAAGGAAACACCATGTAAATCAGGGAGAGGAGGTCACAATGCCTATAGGATGTATTGCTTCTATAGCAGGGGCCAGCTCAGCCTTTGGCTTGAGAACAAGATTAAGCCTGGGCAGCTGTGTTAAATGACATTGTGTAGGGAGGATGTTGTGGGCTGGACTTCACACATCAAAGGTTACCATCCAAGTCATGGCACAGGAGCACAGATTTTTTTTTTACAGATCTGACCCGTGCCCCAGCGAACCCAATCTCCTGCTCTCAGATGCAGCCCATGACTTAGTGCTTGAAGTTTTAGAGTCAGGTTTAGGGTTAGAAAAGGAGGGTCCTCCCTGGTGACAGTTCAGGGTCAGACTTGGTGAAGTGTCTTAACTAGTTCCCACATTTGTTCATCTAATTAGGGCCACTGGACATCAGAGCATTACACGCACAGGTAGCAGTGTCAGCAGCATGGCAAACCCTGAGTCATGCTATGAGTTTGCAGCACTGACGTATGGAAAACAAACCCAGGAGCATGGTGGGATTATTTGTTGGTCCTGTGTGTCAGTAGACTCTTTCAAATAGTTTCTCCTCACTATCAAGTAATAACTCCAGAAAATAAAACAATAAAATAAAACATTTATCTTATTGGTTGGTAATTTTTTTTTCCTTCTGTTCAGCCCTGGTCTGTGTGAGTGGCTCTGTCAGACAGAGACCTCATCGCTGCTGCTCCACAACAGCGTCATGGAGACCTGACAGCAGCAAAGTTTCCAGCCCTGTCCCATGAACAAGCAGAGTTTTCCAAGCCCTTTCCTGCTTGCACTATGCTGTGAAACAAATCCATAATCAGCAAAGGAAACAATTGCATTGCAGAGGAATCTCTTGGCTTATTCTTCATTTTCTAATGTAGGTGGAGGCAGAGGTGTGGAACTGCGTCCCTCTATGATGCCTCCTGTGGGATAGTGCACAGTTTGCATTTTTCCAAAGTAAATGATTTGGAATAACAATTGTCAAGAAATTAATTTTGAATGCCCTTTTGAAAACAAATTCCAAACTGTTGGGGTTTTATTTTTTTGGAGGGTGCTGAGTTCTTTTATTAACAAGATTTTTTAACTCTAAGAGCCACAGTTGTAACAAATTGGTTTTGATCTGTTTACCAATGGGCTTACCTGCTAGAAAAGGCTGCTTCAGTGGAGCAGTGACATTCAGGGCCCCTTTGAAAGACACCAGGGACCTAAAGACCATCGATGCTGTCAGATTTCCAAGACTGAATTCCTCCCCTATAATATCCAGGCTTGCAGCCAATTTAGCCGGCTTGGAGCAGTTGTAGCTTTAAAACATGCTTGATGTGTATTCAGATTTCAAAAAGGAAAAAAAAAAAAAAAAACAACAAACCCAGCATTGCAGTGATTCAGAAAGATACACAGATGATGGAGTGGAGCAACAAAGTCACAGGCAAAGCCAACACAAGCAGAGATGACCTTTCTAAATTCCACAGCACTAATTCTGCTCCTTGGAAAGAGTGCCTGAGCATTTGTACCCCAGCCCGATACAACTATTTCCTTTCTCCATATCTGATTCCCTACATGGCTGCTGTGATACCATAAAAGAACTAGTTTGAAAACACAGTGGGCTATTTTTGATTCTTTTTTTTATGAAGACTCACTGTTCTTCAGAAACTGATCATTCATGGATGTTTCTTGGGCAAGAGGCAAAGAGGAGGGAAGATGATTCTCTGTTTAAGTTTGCTCAAAAATGTAGGAGAAATGCTCCCATTGCTCCTGACACATTTTTCTGGCACACAGATATCCTGAATCCCCTTGCCCACGCAGTGGAGATAAAGGAGCACAGAAGTCCACCCAGCTACCAGCGGGCATGTATTAAGCTTAGAGGCTCTAAAGCATTTTTATTTATTGTAATGAGTGTTGTTAAACTCAGAATTCAGAGGAACTCGCAGCAACATAGGAAACCTTTTCTGCTCATACATTAGGAAAGAGGTACTTTGGAAAGAAAAGATCAAGAAATTTTATCCATGGGAATCCTTTGGAAAAGGCAGTGCCATTTTAATTGTTGTATTGTTGCTACAACAGTAAGCAGAACCATATTGAGACTGTGGACACTAGACATGGAAAAATACGGATGAAAAGCACTAACAAGCTCTAGTCTTGACTGCAGCCTTAAATTAGTCTGTCCCAGTGGTACCTTTTTGCTTACAGGAAATGCCTCCTGAGGTATTTCCCAGGAGAATGAGAGCTGATGGGGAGGGACTGCATAGTTTGGAATACTCCATGAATGTGTGTGGGGAGGTGAGGGGGGACGGGCGGAGGCGGGCAGGAGGAAGGGAAGGAGAGGACTGGCTGTTTTATTTTGTCTTTTTAAAGGCAAATCACATTTATGGGGGGGAGGGGGCTACTCTTTCATTTTCCGAAAATGTCTCTTATATATCTTACATTCAAAAGTACTTGTAAGGGCTGTTTAGAGACAGAGGAGATGTCATTCCTGAAATTTCACAACTTGTCAAATCTTTTATGCAGAGAGAAAACAAATATCAGACGAGTACCAGATGGGAAATACAGTATTCCTCACATTTCTTCATAGTTTTTAAAAATCTTTTGACTTCCCAAGACAGTCTGTGTGCCTGAGATCTGCTGCACTCTCGTTTTCTAAAGACTCCCATTTATTTAACACTTTAAGTAGTTGTTTGCAGGACCGAACCTGTGACGTTAAAGAGATCAAAATAGCTTAATGTGGATTAGAGCACATTATTCTCATGTAATATATCCCTTCCAGCACATCTCCAGAGAGGGTTTTATAGCACAGATGTTTCTCAAAGTGACAGAACTGTGAAAGTGTGTGCTCTTGGTATGTGTTTACCTTGGAATAGTGTCTCAAGAGGCTTCTTTCTCAACACAAACAGACTTCTCCATAGACACAAAATTTCCCTGCAGTGCAGATAGGAAACTTTCTAAAGGAAACTTCCTACACAGCAACAACTAAAACCCACAAATGGGTTTGGGGGAGGACGAGGGGCAGAAGGAGAATGCACTTGGGCCCCTATTGCTTCTCCTACCTTCTCTGTGGTAACTGGTACTAGAAGCCCCAGCACCGCAGACAGCCCCGGGCAGCCCCACTGTCGGCAGCACCAGAAATGGAGCGCAGCAAGAGCTCGGGCCAGGCTCTGAGGGCTGTTACACGCCACTCTGCTCTCTCTGGTATGGCAAAAATCCCCAGGAGAGGAGCCTGACGAGTCCTAGAGTGGGAAACAGAGTGCTCAGGTGCCCCGGCGCGCAGGAAGAGCAGCCTTCCAGAGCACACGTGCCCGGCTCTCCCGGCTCCTGTCACTTCTCGCCTCTCGCACCGCGTTTGCCCAGAAAATCGATCTCGCGCGTCCCTTTCTGGGTCACTTTCTCCGGACCAGCTCCGGTCTGCTGGGCAGCGCCCTGCCCCTGCCGCGGGCATGAGAGCGCGGCCGCGCCCCGAGCTGCGCCGCGGGCTCCGCGCGGAGCCAGGCGAGTACCGGGGGCAGCGGGACGGGACGGGACGGGACGGGACGGGACGGGACGGGACGGGACGGGACGGGACGGGACGGGACGGGGTGGCCGCGCTGCGGGTCGGTGCCGGAGCCGTTCAGCCCTTGACGCCGGGGGCGCATCGGGAGGCGCTGGACGGGTGCGGGGCGNCCGCGGCCACCGCGAGCCGGGACAGAGGCAGCTCCGGGGCAGCCTCAGAGCCTCTCCCAGTGCCCGAAGGGGCTCCCGCGGGCCCCGGGGCTCGTCCGTCCGCCCGTCGGGGCCGCGCTCGGGGCGGNACGGGACGGGACGGGACGGGGTGGCCGCGCTGCGGGTCGGTGCCGGAGCCGTTCAGCCCTTGACGCCGGGGGCGCATCGGGAGGCGCTGGACGGGTGCGGGGCGGTGGAGTGCGGGACCGGGGCGTGCGCGGGGCCGGGGCCGTGCCGTTCTCGGGACG
The DNA here is from genome assembly GCA_013400315.1 of Bombycilla garrulus. Taxonomy (NCBI): domain Eukaryota; kingdom Metazoa; phylum Chordata; class Aves; order Passeriformes; family Bombycillidae; genus Bombycilla; species Bombycilla garrulus. The sequence continues at coordinate 134,282 of VXBU01003364.1, read as the reverse complement.
GGAATCGCGCGGGGCTCCGGGAGCGCCGGTGCGGTGAAGCTCGTTGATCATCCTGCCGCCGCTCCGGGGCAGCTGTCGGGGCTGCGCTCCGTGTCGGGACAGAGGGACAGGCGCGGTGCCCCCGTCGGGACAGAGGGACAGGCGCGGTGCCCCCATCGCTGCCTCGTCCCTTTGCCTCCCGGCAGCAGCTGCTGAGGGCAGCTGGCGGCACCGGCTGCGGCCGGACAGGGTAGGGGTGCCCGGGCTTCACGGAACCGCAGCTGCCCTCCGTGATTTTTCAACTCAGCAGAACAAACAACAGAATACCGTATTAGCATAAGGTTAGCCTGAAATAATGGAAAATAAGGGGGAAACTGTAAGCATTTCCCAAAATGCCAGTTTGAAATTCTCAAATGAATCATCCAACACAAACAGTAGCTGAGTGGAACAGTTTTCTTTGCAGGGAGTTTCCACTGGAATAAATAGCAAGTTCTGTTAAAAAAAAATAATAAAATTTTGCAGCTAGTTGTAATACTTGTAATGCTTGCCAGGGGCTGGAATGTGCCCACATCCAGCGAAATCCTTGTGATCCAGAGTGATGGTTCATTGCAGCTTTTGCTGGCAGTTCTTAAGAGCCACTTGCAGTTTTTACCAAATAGCCCTACCTAAGAAACAGGTGGCTGGATTTCCCTGTACCTTCTGATGTTCTTCCATATTTAGAACATTCCTTAACATTTGTTTTCCTAAGCAGACCCCTGCCTGTTGATGCCTTTGTGTAACCTAGGGTGTTGCTGTGATGTGGCAACTCCGCATTATCTGCAGAGGATGGAAAATGAGGACCTTTAACAGAGTGCCCTTTGCCTCAGCATCACAGCCAAGGTCTCACTTGCACAGCCTCAGCAGCAGGGCCATGAACACCTGCTTCTGCAGGAGCACAAAGCTCTACCTAGATTGTATTCCCCAGACACACAAAGCAGGACCAGGCACTGCGCCTCAGCCTTCCACTGATGCCTTCAAGGAAGGCCAGGAAACTGGTCATCACTTGTCCAGCATGACTTTCAGCTCATTAAGCCACTGGTACTTGATGGGTTATGTCTAAATGGGAATGTTCCCGGTCATGACACAGCTGCCAATGCCTTCCTGAGACCTCTCTCACACCCAGGTTCTGGGTAAACTTCCTGGGCCCCTGGACTGGTGCTTTCCATTGAGCAGCTAAAGAGAAGGAAAGCATTTAGTCTGCGAACCAGAGAGAGGTGTTCAGGAGGCTGTTTTGGTAAGCACGGACCTTTTAAACCTACCCCCCGAGCCTGCAGCTGACCGGTTTTCTCCAAGATCTCACAGGCAATAGCTTGGTTGTAGCTCATCTATTTATCGCCCTCTAGTGAGGCCTTAAAAATTAGCATAGGTTCTTTCCATGAGGAAAATAAATATTGGAGTTTGTCTATTTAAAAATATTTACATTTTCTCAGTCAGTGGCTTCAGGGAATCCCTCTCAAACATCATACCACACTTTGGACAGTTGCATAGCCTGATTTTGGATAATGATAGCGTGTGTCTCCCCTGCAGTCTCTGGGTGCTCAGCAAAGGTCTTTGCAACAACAGCACTGGACACAGTTCCTTTCTTTCTACCTGTCTTGAAGTGCAGTTGCACTTTATGTTTTGGCTGAACCCACATGTAGATCACTTGACATGGCTCTGGTCGAGGTGACTGCTTATGCTTCTTGGTGCTCCACCTTCCTTAATTATAATTCAACTGGGCTTCCCAGACTTGGGAAGTGGCCTGGTCTTTGCAGAGGAGCTAGCTCCAGGGGCTGGAACTCTTTTAGGTTGTAACCAGGGGATGTGATTCAATCACCTGTGTAGTCAGACTGGTTTTACTTCACAGGTGTGGGAGATGATGAGGAATGTACCGTGAATCTGGTTTCTCTTCATTAACCTGAAGATGTAGCGGATGCTTGTTCTTCATGACCAGTGATGAGGGATCTCAGATCCTCCCCTGCTTGCAATGCATAAGATTCTGATTTTCAGCTCCGATGCAGAGATCCTTGTGGATCCTTTCCTAGTCCCTCATGGACAGCATTACATCAGCACACCATACTCCATCTTCCTGCCTGCCCCAGGCTCACCATCCCTCTGTCACACACCCTCCAAAACACCCCCAGATTCCTGTATTTGTTCTGTTTGCCTTCATCCGTATCCTACTCATTCCTCCACTCTTGCCAGTGACACCATTCAGCTCTGGTTGGAGCAAGAGCTCCCAGCAGATCTGAATACAAACACCTCTGAGAACGCCCACAGCAGCACCCAGCTGCTCAGGCTGTTGCTCACCCCTGTCCTGCATCACCTGTGTGCAGTCACACCTGTGTCACACTGCACCTGTCTCAAATGAACACCCTCAGCAGCCTCTGGAGCTCCAGCAGTGCCTCGGCTGCTTGGCAGCACTGCTCAGGGGACACCCCACAGTGCCTGACTGGGAGCTGGCATGCAGAAAAAACCCAGGTGCTGTGGTGCTGTGGTGCACACTGAGCCACACGGATGTTTTCTCCACCCACGTAGCTCATGTAGGAAATTTCCTTTCCTAAGTCAGGAAATCTGCCCTGGCAGCTCCCCGCCCCTCTGCGTGCTGCTGGTGAGGGACCGACATCTCCTCGAGGCAGTGTCAGCACTGTGGGTGCTGACATCTAACAGAGCAAACAGAAAGTCTCCTTAACAGCACCTTCTCCACTTCATCCAGAGGCTGAAAATGTGACAGTCAGTGTGATTTAAAGCTAAAAACCAATAAACCCCACTTCTTCTATCTTCCACTTCTCTGCATTTCCTCCTGAGGTGTCTTAGAGCTGTGGGAAGAGGCAGTGGCACAGGGATGGGTGCTCAGTGCCCATGCACTTGGGATCAGCCCTTCTTTGCTTGTGCACAGTGCTGCCCTCCTCCTGTTCCCACAGAGCAAATGGCAGGACAGATAAGGACATGAAAGTTTCCAAAACCAGGCACCCATAGTTAGCCCCTTGGAAAATAGCTAGGGTGGAGCCCAGTTTGTGGCATGTGAGAGAGAAACTGAAGCAAAACAGGATGTTTTTGTGATTTAAAACTTATTTTTCATAATTCTTATTTAAGGGCTTGGTTTGGTTTTGCAGTTGTCTGCTACATTTATGGGGAAATTTATAACCCAAAGAGCTTTGTGTGTGTATTATGTGTGCATGCAGCTGTGTATGTGCACATGTCCTTGTGGGGGGATTGCTCATGAAGAGGCTACTACTCAACCTGAGAAAAACTTTCCTCCTGAAAATTAATAAAACTAGGAGGTACTAACAGCTAAGTAATGGCAAATATAACTTCTATGTTGCTCTCCTGTAAATCTTGCTGGATAATTGCTTTTTGCTCTGAATACCTCAATATCGGAAAGATTATGTCCAGTTATAAAGTGTTTACCAAAGACCCATGAAAATACTCATGATTAGAGGTATCAGTTCATGCAAAAAACATGTTAAGGCTAAGAAATAGGAAATGGGGCATAACAGGCAGATTAGGGAGCCTTTGGGGTCATCTGTACCCCACAGTATATCCTGTATTTAGCCTAGTTTGAGCTGATACACTTTTCACACTGTAGATCTTAAGGCAAAAGTGAAAAAGAAATACTGTGAGAAATTAAAGCAGGGAATAATATATTAATAGAGTAATTGTCTTTAAATTGAATGTTTCTTGGAGTTTTTCATTGCCTGCCCCTTCAGGCTGTACTGGAAATAGAGGCACAGAGAACAACTTCTCCAAAAAGCCCCATGGCCACTGTCCAGGTGCTCCTGGGCCAGGTGAACCTCTGTGCCTCCGTGCTGCACCTCTGCCACACAGATCCAACCCCACAACCCCGGCCTGTGCCCTTGCATGGGGTATGAGGGGTCATTACTCTGCTTTAGCCTTACTCAGGTTGCCAGGGGATGATTTACCCACTCTCAGCACCCCCATACCCTGCACAACACTGGCATTTTATTACTGCCTTCAAGGGAACAAGATTTTCTGTCTTTGTAGTTTTTTTTTCTTTGGCTCATCTCCTGAGTTTCTGCAGTGGCTTGCAGCAGTTGCTCCTGTGGAGTAATTATAACAGCCTTGTGTAAGGAACTTTATGTGCATAGTAGTGATTCCACTGTTTGTATTTTTCCACTTCTCATGCCATCAAAGAATGGCAAGTGTTCCTTAAGGCCACAGAGCCTGACTTGCATTGGTTCATAGCATTCTTTTTAGTAAAAGAATGTGCACATTTCTTCGCTAGCCTTGGCAAACTCTCCCATGGCCCCCAGGTTATTTGATTTTCAAGCTCCTCACCAGCTCCGATCAGCTTCTCTCCTTCCCTTTCTCAGCCCACTGGCAGCTCTTCAGGCTGTGTTTTCAAACCTCTCCTTTGCACCTTCTGTTTCACATGGGCTCAGCTCACATAACGCTGCTCCCTCCTGCCTTCCCTTTCTTGACCTTTCCTCAGCTGCTGAGCAATGTCTCTCTCTTGGCCTCTATCACTGCTCAACCCTTAATGCCTTCCTGCAACTCCAAAAACTGGCAAAAAAGTGTGATTGTTTAAGCCAAAATCTACTTTTATTTGCCCAGCCCATGTAACTTTAGACTCACAGCTCCACTGAAATTCATGAAGTTTGGATCCTCCTTTGAGGCTAGGATGTCTATTTTTCATTTCAATCAACTGTAGAATTCTGTGGAATTAAATCCTGCAATTCAGCACAAACCTATCCTGGGGTTTGAGAAGTAGTTTGACAGTAAATGCACACTATGAGTGTGCCCATAGTGATGCTGACAGGCAGATGAGCAAGCAGCAGAAGGAGGAAAATGCCTTTCATGGTGTGTGCTAGCAGAGATGCTGTTGATTAACCCATTTTTCAGCCAGCCAGCTCTGCAAATGCCATTTAACAACCGCCGAGTCTGTACAATGCTAACGGGATGCTTATAAGGCATAAAGGGATTAATCTTCAGCTCTAATGAAATCCAGATGCACAGAGCTGCCTCTTCTCAAAGTCCTTTCTCTGGCCGAGCTGCAAATGAAATGATTTAATCATTGTAAATAGAGGAGAAGCACCATCACTCAACATGAAGCAACATTCACTTAAGCTGACAGGCACCGAAGGCTGCTGGCAGTGGCCTGGTAGAGGGCCCGGGGTCACCCACTGACCCTCTGCCTGCAGCAGCATCAGTCATGTGGGGGAATTTGGGGCCTTCCTTGGGGCGCACAATCCATGCAAGTTTGCATTAGGGCTGTGGGAAGCTGGCTTGGAAAGCAGCCTCCTTCTATCCCTGAGCAGAGTCCAAGACAGTGCTGAGCGGGGTGATCTCTGGTCACTCTCCCAGGGGTGTTGTGGTCACTGGCACCTTGGCCAGTGTGTGCCTGGGAGAGCTGAGGATTTGAGCCAGTGTCGTGTGGAGCTGCACTGTCTGCTCAGGAGAGCTGGAGCATTTCTGCCTCGTAAACTGTTTGTGGTTTGCACTTTCTCTTCCTTGCACAGTTTATATTTTCCTTTGTCACGCACCAAACCTGGGTAGTCTGCATTTCAAGCACTGGGAGTTAATCTGGGCCCTAGCAAGGTCTTGACCACCATACTCATGCTCAGAAGCCCTGCATGGAAAGGCTGAACTAATTCTGCAGCTGAGCAGACCCAGCTGTCTATGAGTTTTTAATTTTTAATATGGCAGGAGGAGGGGTTGTAAACCAAGAGGCAGGAGGAAAAGGAGTTATTTTAAAGACACTAAGGAATGTGTTACATTTTTCTGTTCCTCAGGTTTGGCCGCTCTGCAAGTTTTTCATTTTGCCAAAGCTCAATTCAGTGGACTGTTTATTTGCATTTTTTAAAGAAAGAACATGATTCTTAATTTACTTTGGCCTCATTGATGAATTTTTATACTGTGAAACCCAGCAAGTTCCCTTCCAGTGTTATGTATATACAACTTCACAACAGAAACTTCTACCCCACAGTACCAACCTAAATTAAATGGTCCAAAAGGTTTATAAAAGTGTGGCCCCTCTGATTTCCCATGTGAGTAGTATCTGTAGTCACCTTTTAATCACTGATATTATGCTTATCATCAGAGCATGCCTCAGTTTAAGGCCAGAGATCACAGATGTGTGTAGAGCTTTTCTTCAGAGCTATAGAGGCAAGAATTCCTTGTGAGATGTTCCTGGGGTCGCTTTCAGCATTGGTTCAAAGGAAGGAAAGGAATGAGGAAAGAGTCCTGATATGAAATTATATCAAAACATGTAGGGGCAATCTGTTGTCATGGGTTTTCACCAGGTGAAGAAGCACTTCAGGAAAATCCCAACAGGTGCCAACTGCTTGGTCTAATCCATTTTCAAAACATATTTCAAATTTACTTGGCCCTGGACATCAGAATCATGACAAAACTGTCTGGACCTCCAAGAAAAGGTGAAGAAAATTTGCAAAACAAGGTTTTACATTTCTCACTGCTTTCAATCTCCCGTGCCAGTACTAGAAGGGAGAAGGACGTGCTTCCTCTAGCAGCTGTTCATGTCTTGCCAGGCCAAATGCTTAAAACTCAGAAGTATTTCTGAATCAATGTCAATATTTATTGATTTCTTCAATTTCCATCAATTAGTGATCTGCTGCGCTGTGCTCGTGACAGAGAAGAGATTTGCATTTGTGTTGTTCAAAGTTTTCGAAATTGATATTGATGCAAAAAATACTTTGAGTGTATTCTTTGGATGTTCATGGCTTATTCCTGCTGCAGGTGGCGACTAAGAATCCTCCTCACCAGCAGCAGGCATTTTTTGTGCAGTGATTTTTTAATTGCCCCAGAATTCGTAAGCACTCCTCTCTTGCTGAACCTTAAGATTTGCAGAGAAAAGATCACCTGTGGATGTTCTCAGCAGAGGCTGCCTGTAATTTTCAGAGATTCTGTCTACCAACACTGTATCTGGGTTGAGGCTTGGAAATAGCAGGATATTTTTTTATTCTTGTATTCATCAGTTTTCACCTCTCTGTCCAGTTCTGGGACCTCAGTGAGGGAGCAGCAAGTTTTTTACAGAGGCACAGCTGATGGATGAGAGCTGTGGTTTGCCATCCTGCTTAAAGATTTTGGGCCCCTTTTCAGGTGCCTGTCTTTGAGTTACAGTTGAGAGTTCTGCTCTGCTTTGGGACCCCAAGCAGCAGTGTGTCTTGGGTCAGAACTTTTGTGCTGTTCTCCAGGCATGGGCATTGCTGGTAGAGGACAAGGCAGGGCTGTGCTCAGTAGCCAGAAACACAGCCCCAGGCCATGACAAGTTCCAAGTGTCCTTATTTGGGTTCCAGCCCAGCGCCATTTAAGAACATCAGCTCTGCTCAGAAAGACCTGCTTCAGTCAGGAAGACTGGTGCTCTGTGTGGTGATTGTCCCCTCCATGCTTTGCAGGACGTCTTCCCTCATTGCCATCCACTGTTGGCATTGCTCCAGACTTCAAGGAAGGCAGAAGTAATCCACGGGAGCAGGGAAAAAAATATGGCATGGAACAGATTAGCGTGAATTAAGCTAATCCCCAGCCACATCCCTTTCCCCCTCCAAGTGGAAAACCCACTTGGCCCTCGGCAGACAAGAATTGTTTCTCCCAGTCCTGCTTATATGGGACACTTTAAAATAAACCAGCAGGGTTCCATTTCTTGGAAGGAAAAGGACATATTTCAAAGCGTGTCCTTGCAAACTGATTTACTACCACCAGGCTCTGCATATTTTAAGAACTGTTTTCGTTTGTTTGGAGCTGTGTATTAGCAGTAAGGGAGAGGGAAGCAGTTAGTGAAACATGACAGGAAGATGAAGTTGTGTAAAATGGCTCAGATAAATATTTACACCCAAGTTTCTTAGCTCTGAGTTCACATCAAACCATGGTTCATACAGAGCATGTTTTTTGCAGGGCCTGCTCCATTTTGGAGCCTTCTGCCTTCTCCCTGTTGGTTCATGCTGGGCTGCCTGGCTGGCAGTGAGCTGGAAGGAAGCAGGTTAGCAGTGCTTAGTCATGACCACTGTCATGAGAGGGTACCTCTGCTGTACATGGCATCTTCACAGAATGGTTCAGGGACCACACTGAGCCATCTTGTCCATCCTCCCTCCTCAGGCAGGGTCATCCCAGAGCACAGTGCACAGGATTGTGTGCAGACAGTTCTGGAATATCTCCAGACAGGGAGACTCCACATCTGTTCCAGTGCTCACAGAGCCTGCACAGTAAAGTTCTTCATGTTCAGATGGAACTTCCTGTCTTCCAGTTTCTGCCCACTGCCTCTTGTCCTTCTGCTCAGCACCACTGAGCAGAGCCTGGCTCCAGCCTCTGACACCTGTGACCCCCTCTCTTCAGGTACTGGTGGACATTGATGAGGTCACCTCTCACTTGTCTGTTCTCAGGGCTGAACAGCGCCAGCTCCCTCAGCCAGTCCTTGTAAATGAGATGATCCAGTGTTCTTCCCCTGGCTGAGAACTGTGCAAAGAGGGGAAAAAAAACAATGTAGAAAACAAATCACAGACCAGGCTTTTGTTTTGGTCCTAGAATTCCAAACATTCACCTTCAAGAGACACTTGGAGAAGAAGTGGAGGGTTTTTAATCTTATTCTGAGCTGGGCAGGAAACCAAGGCTAAGAAAACACACCTCTCTTCCAAGGAGCTGAAGGAGCGATGTAGGAAGGAGTGTAGCTTGTCATGGCAGTATCGGCCAAGAGCAGGCTCCAGACTGGCACAGCACCTGATGAGGCTCAGGGCAGACAGCCGGCCTGCCTCCCACTGGGTGCCATGGGATGGATTTCCCATTTGAAGCAAGGGGCTGCAAGACAACAGCTGCTGGAACCCCTGCTAAAACTGTTCCAGCTTCAGGGGTCACGTTCAAACTGCGCAGTTTGCTGAGTGGCAGATGAAGTCTGGGAGCAGGAGTGAAGGAGGCAGCAGCCATGTGAGTGCACTTTTCCCTAAAATCATTTTAAGTGTAAATCCACATACAACGGCAAGGCCAAGTTTTTTTGAGTTCAAGTAATCTAATGCCCGATTCCCTTTTATTTTCCCTTCTGTTTCATTATCTTTCTCTAATGGCATTTTCTAACTAGAAATGCAACAGCAGTCTGACATGGTACATGGTAGGAGCATCCAGTGCTCACATGGACAGAGCAGGAGGCAGCAGTGTCCCACATTATCTCATTAAGAGTCTTTCGTAGGCATGCCTCTGCTAATGTAAACTCATTATCGCATGGAACAGCAGCAGTTGTTTTCACATGGATGGATCCAAGTCCAAGTGATGAAGTGTTTCTCTGCTCTTAACTGGGCTCTTAAGTATTTTTTTAAATGTTGCCTGAGAACTAAGTGGCCACGTGCTACATTTATTCAGTATTTTTGCCCTGTTCCAGTAGACCATTGATAACTGTGCCCAGCTGATCAACAGCAGTGATCTGCTACCTGCCCTGACACCACATGCTGATACTGTGAGGAGAATATTTGTAGGAAGATAGAGTTTCACAACATCCATGCAAGAATAAGAAAAAGAATAATGTTGATGTTGCAGGCTCTGAACAATCTGTGATGCTCCAAATAATCAAAGATATTGTGATCCATGTTTTACTCTCCCTGACCGTGTCTTTAGCAACATAAGCCTCCCTGACAGATAAGAATGTCAGCATGAAGTGGATTCTGAATCCCCAGTTATAAAAATTGGGGTGTTTTTTTGAAGAGTGTATGATACCCTTTCATCTTCATCATCTTTGCAGCTGGGAAGTGATCTGTTTGTCTAATGTGGGGAGAGGGACACTGGCAGCTTGATGCTCCACATAAAAGATGTAACAGAACCTGGCAGCTAAGGGCGCTGGGAGCAGGGAATTTCCCTTGGAAGTGTGAGCTGGGCGTGCAACCCCACCCTAAACACTCGGGTTGAAGAAAGCACAGGGTGGTTTCAAAGAAACAGTGTATCAGTGTTTCTGAAACAGATATTTCAATTTATGTTTTGTAGAAAAATAGCCCTGTTAAACAATTTTTTTTCATTTCTGAATGGCAAGTAAACCAAATAGCATCAGTCCAGTGCCACAGGCATTGTAAACTCTGACAAGCTATTGTCAGAAGGAAAATCCGCCCTGTGCTAAGCAGATGTCATTATTTTTCAGCTCCATCCCACCTTAACTATCTGGAGAATAACATTCAAGTGCAGAGGTCAGTGGGGAAAAAAAAAAACACTGTTGCTGGCCAGCTGAGCTGATAGCATAGACCATACATGGATTTGGAATGAAGGGCATCAGACTCACAACCTCCCTCGTGCCAAGAAATACACAGCTAAAATCAGCAGCTCCGAGATGAGTAATGCACAAACATGGTCCAGAGTGTTAGAAGTGTTCAAGCACTTCCAGAGTATGTTGGGTAAATGAGTATCTGTTTCCATGGCACCAAAACAGCACAGAGATCACGCCATGTCCTTCAGGGGCTCTCTGATTCCGTGCCCACTGAATGAGAGCAGAGCTGACCTCCAGGAAAAGCACTCCCTGGCTCCAGCGTGGAGGAGCACAGCGAGGTCCCCTCTTCATCTGGAAGCAATGCTCGTGGGCAAGGGCTGCCCGAGGCTGCTGGCAGCCAGGTGAGCCTGGCTGGGAGCCACCAGCCACCCCCTCAGAGCCCAGCCAGCTCTGCTCCAGCCCAGCCTTTGGGCAGGAGGGTGAGGGGGCTCCAGCATCACACAGAGGACTTGTAATGCTGCTTCTGTGGAGTGAGATGGGAGGGGGTTTTTTGCAAGAAAACCCTAAAATTGTAGAGCTTAGAAACATGCTGGATTCAGAGAGAATTTATATGGCACTGTGAGAACACTTGAGGTGTTAGGAGAGTCTGTCCTGGTCCAGCAGTCTCTTAAGAAAAATCACTTACATGGGCTGGCCCATACACGTTCAAATTGAGAATGAGGTTCTCCCAAGCAGAGAGGGAACACGCAAGCAACTTTGCATGCCTACTGAATCCAAAGGCAGAACAATTTATTATTCCTCTATTAAATATGCAAATTAAGTATGTTAACCCTGAAATTGTGCCCATTAGCTGTGTCAAATTCTCTCAGTCAGATGATAGTTTTAGAGTGGCCAAGATGATTGCCTTACTCACAGTAAGGGGATTCCATCATCTCAGTGATGTCCTGCCAAAGGAACGTGACTGGTTAGGATCAAAATGACTTCGGCTGAGGTCTTGGAAGGCAATTTTTTTTTGCCTGCTTAGAGTAGTCTGTTTGGGGTCAGGCAGCTGGACCTCTGGACAGCTGATGATCTCAGAACTGGTTTTTGTGAGATCAAGTATGAGGAGTACCTTGTGTCCTGTAGTCAGAGCATTTCACTGGAAACTCACAGTGCTGTCTCTGTTAGACTTCCAGGGGTAGCCCAGTGCCTGCTGGAAGTGGTGCTGGGGGACAGGTCCTCAGACAAGCTGCTTGGAAGGCACTGCTGCCACCTTTCAGAAACAGTCTGAAAGCCTTCCCAGTGGTCAGAAGAAGAAATCCATGTCAATCAGTACCAACTCCCTGAAATTTGTTCTGGGATAAATGCCCTTCTACACTAAAATTCCGTCATGAATGTCTTTAGTACCACTTGTACCCCGGAAGAGAGTGGTTTTGGAGAGAGTGGCCAAAATGATTGCCTTACCTACAGTGAGGTATTCTGTGCCATGGGATTCTTTGGCACAGAAGATACTGTCATGAGCAGGGGCTTATTGCAGTGCCATTGAAGACACTGTGCAATGTGCAGTGCCCCTGGCACAGAGGTGCATCAGCTCACCCTGTCTTCATCAGTGACCTCTGCATTTGCCCCCAGGATCCACACCCATCCTCATTTCCCACCTTAAGACAGTGCACGACTGCCGCTTTGCTGCATTATGTTTGTAGGAACATTTTATCCTATTAAGGCACTTCCAGAAGTCAGATGTTCTGTTTTAGTAGGGACTTCCTTTTTTTAAAAGAAGCATTTCTGAGCTGATGTTATTTTTATTCAGTTCCTCTTGTGAAACTTCCAAAGACAGATTTTTGCTTGGCAAAAATGTCACAGCAGGGTACAAGGAAAAAATTGCTGTTCATCTGCCTCTGTCTACATATGTACATGTACCCAGGGAACCTATCAGGGAGCACTACTGATGCTGCAAAGCTGAATTGTCCTGTATTAGGAAATTGATTTATTAAATCACATTTGCTGGCCCACTCCAACTTTGAGTTATGCAATCATACATTCTTTTTCACAAGGTCATCTGTGCTTTGGAGGCCTCTGTTGGGCCTGATCAGGCATGGAGTCAGGACTCTGTGCTGTAGAAAGCTCTAAGGCTGTAGGATTCCCAGGTCCTTGGCTGCAGAAGTCAAAAGGTGTCTTGTAAACTAAATGAGAGATAAGGAGGATGTCCCGTCCCTGGCAGCTGAGCTCCACTCCAGCCTCTGCCATGGCTTTCCTTTCTGAACAGCATTAAATCATTTCCACCAACTTTTATTTTCTCACACAAACCCCTGGAGACAGACTTGCAGCTATGCTGAGCTCCAGAGAGGGTAAATAGAAGCAAGTACTTCAAAACAGCCCAAGTCAGTCTTCCAGTCTGCTCTGAAAAACCAGGCACGATGAGGTGAACACTAGTCATGCAAAGTGACTGAAATTGGCTCTGTCCTTCCCATTTCCATCACTGATATGAGGATAATGCCTTCCTCTGACATCACAAGAATGGTAATGTTGTCATGAGGTGCTGAGCTGTATCAGCCTTGCATCCTCAGAGATGGGAGCAGTGAGCTCACACGCAAGGAATGTTTTCACTGTTCAGCACAGACCTTGAAGAGTATACAGTTAACAGAAGCAACATACTTTCCCCACAGGAGTTCTCCCTCATCAACCAGCAATCATGGTTTCTTTTATTCTTAGAAATTTTCATAATTTGTAACATTCAGAAGTCAAAAGATCAGTAAGTCTCAACATGCTCTGAACTCCCTGGCACTTAAAGCTCTAACACAGGCAAACACTGAAATTAGAAATGAGCCATGGGACAGATTTTCCCATGCTTACTAATCAAGAGTCAGTGATGTAAGGATTTCTCTCCCAGGCTAAAATCTCTCATCTTTCTCCAGCACAAAACTTATTTAGCAAATGAAAGGAGACCTGTGACCTCTGTATATGTTGACTTGAATAGTTATAATTTCTAACACTCAGGTCTCACCATTACAGTCACCCCAGTTCTGTGTTATACAGATTTGGTGGCTGTGGCTGTTAAAAAAGACACAAGTGTCTTGAGGTTAGGCTGCCTGGAGAGTGGCCTAGTAACAACCTGTTTGCTGAACCTATGAGTCATGGAAAATGAAAATAGAGAAAAATCTACTAAGGAACCTCATCCATTCCTCCAGCTGATAAAGTACAACTCCCTAGAGTATTATATGTTCTTCATATCTTTGTCTGGTCCAGTTTTAAGTTGTATTTCTATACCTTTCCTTAACAAACTAGTCTATGGTATGAGTGTTTGGAAGTTTGTCTTGGACTTCATACTTTGATTTTTTTTTTTTTCCTCTGTTTGTTCATAAAATTGCTTTGAGATTTGGCTGTGAAAACCTAAATGTGAGAGTTGACCAGTGTTTTAACGATCAGGAAGGTGAGGGAGGTGTGTAACAGCACAGATCATGGCTCTCAGTGCTGAGGTTTCATGATTATTAGCTAGACAAAAAGAAAATTTGTAGAGTGCAATGAGCAGGTCTGCTTCCAAGGTGGCCAGGCTAACTTGAATGTCTTTTTGTCTTGCAGAAGATGAAGCCCATCGCCCAAAGAAGACGATCTACCTCATCTGCCATTACTAAAGCTCTTGGCAAATCAAAGTCCCATTCCAGGTAGAAAAAATACCTTTGTGACTCCTGTTTCCATCTTTCTGCCTACACAGACTGAAATCAAACTGGTTTTCAAATTCATTTAACAGTGTTGAGGGCAATTTGGTCCTGCAGCAGGGATAGACAGGGGCAGGTGGAGGGGGACGAGGCACCAGACAGACATGGTGAGTTGCAGGACGTGCTGATGCAGATTTAGCACCCCTGAGGAGCATCCTGGAGTTCCACCTCAGAGTTTCCTTGAGCAGCCACTCCCAGCTCACTCAGCCAGAGCTCTCCGCAGCCCCTGCTCCGTGTGCTGGACTGCCAATGGGAGGGATAGTCCTGAGAATTGCTTCTGGCTCACCTGGAGAGGTGAGGGGGCTGGAGCTGCTTCTGGAGATGGAAGGAGTGGTGGGAGGCATGCCCAGGCCCTGAGAGCCCTGTGCAGGATGGCATCAGCTCAGGACATTTGCCGGAAGAGCCGCCAGACCCAGCCGTGCTCCAGGCCAGCCATGTCCCTGTCAGGGGACAGCAGCTTTCCCTTCCTAGCAGCTGGGGCAGTGGAAAGCTGCCCCGTGCCTGCACATCCATCCGGTGACTGCTGATGCTTTGCTCCTGCAGCGTGAGGCACCAGGAGTGTCAGCAGAGTCAGGGAGCCAGGCCAGATATGAGCATCTTCTGCTGAAACCAGTGAAACTGAACAAAGTGTTCTTACTTAGCCCTGAGCTGAGCACCTCAGTGCAGCGGGAGCTGAGTTCTCCGTGACCTCATCCCCTCCTGCAGCACTGTGTCACTGCTAGAGACAGATAAGGGGACACCATGGGCCTTTCTGCCTCGCTCTGATAGCAGTCTTGTAAATAACATTTCCCAAGGCATTTGTTTGGTTTGATTTTTTTCTTTCTTTGTAAGAAAGAGAGGATAAAGCTGAACTGATTGACACTTTGATCCGGTCCAGCCCTCCCAAAGAATATCCCTTTTGTATCACACCACTGGTGATCGATGCACAGTACAGCCTGCTTCTCTGGAATGAAGGGGAGTTGTCAGTCTCACAGGATCATTTAGTATGAACAGCAGGACTGATTTTCATTTGGCTGTCATTTGACAAAGTTATGTGGCTTCTTTTTCCTTCCTCCCACCCCCTTTAAATTGCAGTAGGGATAAAAAAAAGTGAGGAAGAGAAACAAATTCTTGACTTTATTTGGCTGGAGAACATCCTTATGAGGGAGGGAAGCTTTAAATGTTTCTTGTGATGGATTGCTGTGGAGGGAGCTGGTCCAATGCCATCTTTGCTTAGGCCATGAAAGCATCAGTGAAATTTTTTTGCTACCCTGCCATTGTGTTTATAAAGCTGGGTAATCCTCCAGCTTTAGGAAATCCACTGCTTGGGATTGTAAGATGCTGTGGCTCCCGCTGCTCAGCTGATGGACATGGAGAGCTTTTAATATTGGATATGAAGGTGATTAAGCTGCTCACTTACAGCCCCACAGCTGCATAAGTCAAGAATTCACTTGGTGGTGGCTGTGGAGGAGGGAAGAGGGAATTTCTGTTTGCCAGAGTGCAGGTGTTTCTGTGACTGGGGGAGGATTTTAGTAAAGCAGCTACTGGCTGGTTTTAACCTCACTCCTGTGAAATCAAGTGAGTTCAGTTATGAGGCCAGTGGAAACTGAGTTAAGACCAACAACGTCAAAAATACTACACTTACAGCTTATGTAGGTTTTTTATTTGTTTGTGTAGAGTGTCCTCAGACTAGAGGGTAGAGCAGAATTGCTGAGGGGTGAAGGGAGGGCACGTATCCTTGCCTCCAAGCAAGATACACATTTTTGTCAATGTGTAAAGACAGGAGGATCTCTGTGAGGTTTTTTTTCTGTGTCAGTCTCAGAGGTTCACTAATTAAGTCAGGCTCAGGCACACGAAAACACTGTGTGAACAGGAACTCTTCCATGTTCACGCAGCACATCCCACATGCTGAGACCCAGAGAAAGCTGTGGCAGCTGCTGTGTGCCAGCTGACCTGAGCCTGGAGCAGTGCTGAGGAGATTGAGAGAGCTCTTCCAGCTGGGGACAGCACAGGGAGAGGGTCTGGTTCAATCCCCATGCTGCCTTGTTGACTGCAGTCAACGTGCAAAAACCCTCAGGGATTTTTGGAAATGGTGAGCACCTATATGAATCTCAGTGGAAACAAGCTGGATGGCAGCCAGGCGAGCCAGAATCAGATGTCTGGACTTAGATGAGTACATGCAGTTCATTTTCTTTTTGCTGCAACTCTTGTGCTGACGAATTGTTCAGTCTGGATGGAAAACATGCGCAGAAAGGGCAGTGCCCCCCACGCCGAGCTGAGCCATGGGCCATGGGCTTTCCATTTTCAAGTCAGAGCTCACACACATGTGCAGGAAGTAAATCTTTTACCTGAGTGAGAAATTACTCAAAAACTACTATTTCAGCAGGTTAATCTCACAAGATTTGGTGTGGGCATTTAGGCAGTTTTCCATCTGTCTGAGGCTGCTAAAGTTAATTGTGCAGAGGCAGGCGAATGTGGGTCATACTGGAGAGCAATAGGGGCTGGGAGAAGCACGGGGCTATCAGGCTCCTCCAAATCACAAACTCTTCTAAGGAAACTTCTGATGAAGTTTTGTGATTTTTCTTACTCCTCCAGGGAAGCTACTCTTTCCTCTTCCCATTCAGACAATGGGCTGCCAAGTGGGGTGTTCAGCAGCCCAGGCTCCACCTTCATCCTGGACGAGCGAGTGCAGCTGACCGTGGGCCTGCAGACCCAGGAAAGACACCTGATTTTGTTCAGTGATGTGCTGGTCATTGCCAAGTCCAAGTAAGAGGAATTCCCACTCATTCCTTTTCCCCAGTAGGTGCTGTTGAAGCTAAGCTCAGCACGTGGTGGGATTTTTGGGGCTGTCCTGTGTAGAGCCAGGTGTTGGACTCAATGATCATGTGGGCACCTTCCAACTCAGGAGATTCTGTGCTTCGATGAGGCTATGATCTATTTGTGGAGCACCCAGCAGCCTCCAAAACAATGCTTCTTTGGAAATGTGGATCTAAAATGTGGCATTTCCCCCTTCCACCTTCACAAATTCCTCTAGGTATTAATGTTTCACTCCATCTGTCTGAAGAAGAAGGTTGCCTAATCAGTTTTGCCCATTTCCTTATGAGGTTGCTTGAAGATACACCGTGAGGGCAAGAGGCAGAAGGACAAAACTGACTTTCAGTCTGACTCCTTCTGTCACATACAAATTAAGAGCTCCAACTGCATCTGCATGACTTGAAAGGAGCATGACTCTGGAGGTCTAAATGTTATCCTCTGGCCTAAGGAATTAATAATTTCCATTGTAGATCCTCCTCCAGCCTGAAGCTGAAAAAGCAAGTGCACCTGAGTGAAGTGTGGACCGGCAACTGTCTCAGCGAAGTGACAGAGAAAAAGATGAGTCCTGAGAATTCGTTTGTCATTGGCTGGCCTATCACCAACTATGTTGTCACCTTCAGGTATCTCATCAGACACCAAACCTCCCTCTGCATCCCAGTAGCTGCTCAGGTCTCCCGTGTGTCAAGTGAAACAATGACTGAGGCTAAAGGGCCCATTTCCTTTTCCATCTCCTTACCCTGAAACCTGGGTAAGCTGCAGCAATAGTTCTAGGAACAGCTGACATTGGGAAGGAAATACTAGGAGAAAGAAAATAGCAATTAAAGGTCACTGCAAAAAATAATGAGGGCCCACAAGATGAGTTAATTCCAACTTCACAGAAAGGGATTTGTCCCTTATCTGAACATTCACCAGTCTGACAGGAAACCTGCTCCAGTTTGTTGCTGGGATTTTTTTGTTATTATTATTTTTGTTATTTGTTAAAATAGAACAGAAGAAGGAAAGGACTGTGCTTTTGTTCCAGGGCTTTGCAGGAAGCAACTTTGACTTACAGCCATATATAAATGAAATGGGGTAGAGTTTCCAAAGGCTGTTACCCATTCAGCACTTGTTTGATGATCTGCCTCCCTTTTTGTCTTCAGCTCAGCTGATGTGAAGGAACGATGGCTGTCAGCGTTACTGTGGTAAGTGACCCTCCTTTCATCCTCCTTCCAGGTGGTTCCTCTACAGGCCTTAGAGAAAACTGCCCTTCAAATTGTGCTCTGATTTTCAGCATGTTAAGTATCCAAGTGCTGTTTGAAAAATCCACCTTTGAAATCTGAATATAGATGCCCCTAGGAGAGTGCAAAATTGGTGTTAACAGCTGGGGGAAAAAGGGCATCCGTCAGAAGATGATATTGTTGGAGCATCCTTTTTCCCTTGGAGCTGGACTTTGCTAATCACTGTGGAACTGCCACAAGTGTTGCTGATTCTTCACATGTTTTTTGATTTGAACTAAAATTTTTATTACCTTGCATGTAGAGGCTACAGGTTTTTCTTTTTCTTTTATGTTTCATATGCTGCTTCCACTAACACCCAGACAAAAATGTTTATATTGAGACAAAGAGGGAAAGAAATCTCCTGATTTATGGAGAACAGTAGTGGTCCTGAGGGAACACTGGAAGGGCACACCTACCTGCACTGGAGCACTGCATGTGGGGATTGTCAGTCTTTGTGCTCCAGGTAGATAAAGAAGTCAGTAAGAGCACGTGGCCTCACTATGAACATTACATTCATATATGTCATAATTAATCTGTATTTATTACTGTGCCAAGGAGGATGTCCCATCCCGATTTTAGGGTCCTTCTCAAATTTGGTTGGGAAATTACATCCCTTCCCCTTTTCTTTGACTTTCAGGCATATCAATGAGGTAAAACAGAATGAGTATCTGCAGAGTCTGACCCTTCAGATCGTTCTGCTGGATGATGACAACTGTTCTTCTGTAAGTAAAGCTAAGAACCTGCTCATCAGGACCAGACTACACAGGAGTCTGTGGAGTAGGGGAGGGAATTCAGGGCTGTGCTGGTATTCCAGTTTTAAATTCAAGTCCCAGCTAAAAAGATTTAAAAGCTGTGCATCTGGGTATCTGCATCCTTCCCACTTGGGAGCTCACTTGGAGAGTTTTGGGTTGAGAAATGAGGAAGTAGACAGACCCTCACCAAACAGCACTTAATTCTCAAGATTATTCTTTGCCTCTGATTTATTTTCTCTTTTCCTTTTGCTTCATTCCAAAACTCATGACAGTTTGTGGCTGAGTGCCACAGTCAATTCCTATTTCCAGTGCTGTGAATTGAGAATATTGATCACAGAGTCACTGGTGTGTTTTCCTGAACTAATTGACTGGCATGTGTCCCAGTCCAGCATACATTTCCTGGCTTCATGCCGAGCTTGGTGGGTCACATTTGCCTCCTGGTATTCCTCCCTCAAAGAGTGACCCCTGACACTCATGGCTGATGAGCATTTCCACGTTCCATGTTCTCCCTTTAGTGTGACAGTGGCACTATAATCAGCCAAACACTGATGGGATCAAACACAGCATCCGAGCACCACCCACCTCCTGTGATTTCTGCTGAGGAAATCTTTGGATGGTATAATAGACCCCTGACAGAAGAAGTAGTGGAGAATAGCTTTCACATTGTACAGCCATCATCTTTTCTGGTGTAGTTCAAATGCATACAGCTCATCCAACCACAAACATTTTGTAAAGACAGTCATTAGACAGAGATGTGACATTTTCCCCACATTTGAAGCTACAAGAAACTGCAATCAAACTTCTCGCATTTGTCTTAGCTTCCTGTATTTTCTCTGTTTGCCTTTCTAGACTACTGAAGTCAACGTGTCCAATGTGGAAACTGCAGAGAGTGTGATGAAGAAGTCCCTTCTACAGCTTGGGCTCCCTGTAAGTGGCAGGTGACACATCTTAGCTGAGGATGCTGGCAACATCTGGTTCACAGGACAGCGTGGGTGTGGAAAAGTGTAGATTTGCTGTCTATTGCTTTCTGAGCCTCATGGACCCTACTGTAGTCCCTCTCAACTAACATTTTTCTCTTTTCTTCTCTGTTTCTTACCCAACAGGGCAGGACCAGTGAACACCACCTCTGGGTGGTCTCAGGAAAGGATGAGCCTGCTTACCCTCTCATTGGTAAGAGCTCTCCCATACTGAGCATTATTTTGCTGCTAAATTCTGGCACCAGAGGAATAATTATTAATTATATTAACCTGTGTGGGAGAGAAACATCACAAACATTGCACTCTTCACTTAAAAAGCAATGGTCAGGACACTGCTGCTGATGTAAGATGTGACATCAAGTTGTTGTGAGATGTTACTTGGCTTTTATAGTCTCAGCATCCACATTTAATCAAAGCATGGTGATATCTTTGAAAAACTTCACGCTTACATCCCTTTTCCAAGCAAATCTGTGCATTTCTGGGTGGGATCCCATCACATTTTTTGGCAGATGCTCTAAATAAATGGGAGATCTTTAGGCTGGCCCAAGTACCTTCTTTGCAGCAGACGTGATGCAGGAGTAGGACATGCCTCAAAGCCTAATTCAATCCCTCTGGCTGCTGGTTTGAGCTTGCAGGGCTGCAGGCTTGGAGGCTGGTCATACTCTCCTGCTCAGCTTTGCAGGCATCTCCTCACTGGAGGAGGTTGGGGCAGCCTCAGCCCACCCTCTGTGTCTGTGACAGAGGTGTCCCCTGGTCTCTGTCAGACTGAGCATCTCCTGACACTTTCCAGGCCCTCTCCCTTTGGGCTCTGTCAGAACCACAAGAATTGCTGCAGTCAGGGGGCCATTCAGCAAGAGTGTTTTAGATCTAGAGGAAAGCACTCTGGCAACTGCAAGAAGCAGAATTTTTCAATCGTCTATTGGTGACTTATAAGCCTCTAGCTAGGAAGCTAACATATTTATACTACTCTTTTGGTACTTGATTAGTTTTCATTGCATTTCAGTTCACAAATAATGAAACTGCGTTCCACACAAAACATTGCATCATATTGAAACCCCAGTTTGTTGCATATGGGTTGTTATCTTCTGAACTGCTACCTTAATCCAGTACTAAACTGAACCTCACGAGCACATGTGGGCCACTTGCATCAATGCTTTGCAGGCTGTTTATTTGAAACCTTTCCTTTTCAACAATTTGTGTTTAGATTTTAGAAACTCCTCAGGCTTGAGGGAGAGTAGGTGTGTATATGGGGGCCTTGAGGGCAATCACAATGGAAGTGAGTGCTACAGAACTGTAGGGGATGATTTCAGAAATATAAGAAATATTTTAAAATAAACCACTAAATTCTGTCCGTTAAGTTCTAAGCATTTATCATGGAGATCACCAAAGCTGGAATTTTCCAATAACAATAAGAGTTTTTGCCATAGCTCTGTGTCTTTTCTTGCTCTTTACACAACTCTGCTCAACAGGACATGAGCATCCCTTCAGCATCGCCTTGAGCTGTCTCCGGGACTCTGCTGACCAGCAACAAAGAACCAACAATAACACTCTCCTGGCTGATGGGACAGAGGCTTCCATCCTTGCTCAGCTCCCAAAGGAAAAACAGTGTCAGTTTGTCCTGAAACCCAGACTCCAAGCTCCAGTGCATCTGAGGAGAGGTAGGGAGTGCAGGAGTGTGGTGCAGCCAGATAGAGCCTTTATTGCTCTCCAGTGCAGTGCTGAACTCTTCTGGCATCATACATGTATCCCAGAGTTGCTCTCATGCCTGAATGTAGTTTAAAGAGGAAGAGATTGCAGAGATGTGAAATTCCTCTGTGCAAATGTTCAGACTTAGCTTTCAGTCCTTCGTTAGCCTCCAACTGCAAGTGATTGTAATAGAAGCATAGAAAATGCTGAGTTGGAAGAGAACCGTCAGTATCCTCGAGTCCTGGCCCTGTAGCCAAGAACCCCAGCATCCACCTGAGAGCATTATCCATATGCTCCTTGAATTCAGACAGCCTTGATGCAGTGACCACTGCCCTGGAGAGCCTGTTCCCATCTCAGTCACCCTCTGGGTGAAAAACCTTTTTCTGAGATCTAACCTAAACCTCTCCTGACTCAGCTTCATGCCATTTTCTCAAGTCCTATCACTGATCACAAGAGTGAAATGATTCTTGCACTGCAGGGACAGCAAGGTTCCCTGGAGAATGGTGACTGGGAGTTTTGCTGATGGTTGAGAGAGGAACAAGTGGTTTCACTGCTGTGTATTCTCTAACCATCCCCATTAAGAGTGCAGTTAATTAACAGGTGAGGGTAGAAAGTGCTTGTTTTGCTGGGAACTCTGCCTCCACTGTAGATCACTCACTGCCCAGCAGGAGGACAGACAGGTGTGTAATGAATGTTTGTGTTTTCTTTCAGAGTCACTGCAGAAACACACCAAGAGGAAGAAGTCCTTGATTGACTGGGCCCTGCGCCGCAGCACCAGCACCCCCACGGGCAGCCCTCCCTCACAGTCACCCACCACACCACGGAAACTCTTCGGCCTGTCCCTGTCCTCTGTCTGTCCTGATGGAATCCTTCCCAAGCCAATCATGGTAAGCAACAGCCTGGCCTGCTTTTCTTGACATCAACTTGATGTGTTTAGCCCAAAATTTAAAGCCACTACCAGCATTTATGAGGATTGAATGGGGAAGAGGACCACTGTTTACTTGTGATCAATAACAGGGGTGGGAACAACTCTCTGCTGGGTAATCCCTACCACTTCATTCACAGACGTCTCTCCTGTTCCAGTGGGTGTCTCCAGGTCATCAACAGCTGACAAGGGGCAATGTCAGTGGATCCTGCCATGCTATGTACTCTAGAACTCACTCAGTGCAAGAGTCCCCTGGGCTCACACAGTCACAGGATAAGCGTGCCCACATGAACTGTATCTGCAGCTTGGTTGTCAAGTTCTTGTCCCTGCATAAATCTCTTGTATTGTTTTCTTCCCATTACTGACTTGGTCTTCTGCTAATTATGTTACAACACATGATGTATAATACACACAAGCAAGAGGATAAAGTGTTCGGCTCTAAAGTACAACTGGGTTTTCTCTTAGGATATGCTGCTCCTCTTGTACCATGAAGGTCCCTCTACCAGGGGCATTTTCAGACGTTCTGCCAATGCCAAGACTTGCAAGGAATTGAAAGAGAAGCTGAACTCTGGAGATGATGTTCAGGTGGATGGAGAGTCAGTCTTTGTGGCTGCAGCTGTCATCACGGTATGTGGCCAACTAATTCAGCTCTCTGGGCTAATGGTACCTTCCTTCTTTAAGGAAGCAATGAGTCTTTATGGGTAGGGAAGATTTTAGATGAACAGAAAGCATTTTCCAGCAAAGAACATTTTCACCTGATGGCTTGGTGTGTTTGTGTGCACAGAGGTGTCTGCCCAATACAGTGACCCTGGTTTTCACATGTGCAGCCCCTCAGGACGGGGCTTCCTTTGGCACCTCCCTGTACCAAACCACCCCCAGCAGGAAATAAGTGATGTCCACCTGCAGGGCAGCCGTGATGTCTGTACAGTGCCAAATAACGTGACAGA
Organism: Bombycilla garrulus; assembly: GCA_013400315.1. NCBI lineage: Eukaryota > Metazoa > Chordata > Aves > Passeriformes > Bombycillidae > Bombycilla > Bombycilla garrulus. Next base: position 111,101 of record VXBU01003364.1, on the reverse strand, counting down.
TGCTGCGCTGACATTGTCATAAAACCCTTTGGTGGCAGCAGCATGGATGTTCTTTGTGATTTCTGAATGCAAGGAGGAGGCTGCAGAAGGTTTGGCAGGACTTGTGCCATTTGAGGGCAGCTGCTCTGCAGCCCCCATAGAGGAGTTCACCTGTGCTCTCTGGGCCCCAGCCTTCACCCTCTGATCAGCCAGCAAGCATGAGGAAAAGAAAGCTGCTAAATCCAAGCAGAGGGGTTGTGGTGGGTGGGGGATGAAGCTTGTGTTAAGACCCATCTTTCAGTAAGAAAAAGCCTATATTTTGTACGGGCAATTAAATCTGGTCAGAGTAATTTAGGCACCAGAGTATCCAAAAGACGTGCCCTTTTCTCTTGTTGGCCTGATATTCAGGCATTTCCCGACACAAGATATTCACTGAGTTGTTGAATAGTCCCCTGAGAAAAAACAGCAGTCCTCCTAGCTGAGTAATGTTTCTGAGAGATCTGTGCAGAGCCTCAGGGCTGAGTTCTGTGCTGGACTGGAGTCAGTCCTGCTCTGGAGAAAGGGGCAAAACAGGAGGGCTGCCTGTTCATTCTGCAGTGAAGAACCTGAGGAAGACAGCTTGGTGGGCATGGGAGGGGAGAATCAACATGTTTGTGTAGTGTCATGTTTTATCTTGTGCTTAACATGAATAAACAGTGACTATATGCATTGTGAAACTGAAACCAGGAATTCAAAACTGACCAGATTGCTCTGCATATATATATTTAATTCAGGATTTTCTCCGAAATATACCTGACAGTGTTCTATCCTCAGACATGCACGGACTGTGGATGGAAGCTGTGGATACAGAAAATCGGGCACATAAGATTGAAGCTATCAAAAGGTTCGTAAAAGCCTTTGTAAAAGTTTTTTTTGGTGGGAAAAGGAGGATTATATGGCCCTAAGAATAGCCTTCATGTTCTGGGAGACTACTGGCAATGCTCCAGGCCACAGTAGAGGAACTACTGCTGATTGCCTTGTCACTTATGAAAAAATTTTCTTTTCAACAGTCTTTTTTTAACATCCTTAACATTTCCGACCCAAAAAAAGTAATTTAAAAATTCTCTTCTGATGATTAGTTCAAATTACCAGAACAAGTAAACTGAAAAAGCATAATAATTAAGCCACCAGGAGTGCATCTATGGTAGCAGAATGAGATCTTTAATAACAGTAACTTTATTCTTACATGCACGAAATGAGGCTGATCACCATACTGGCAGTTAGAAGAAACAGCCCTGTCAATGTGGAGACATGGACTTGGAAAACAGCTTTACTGCCTTGAAACTGCTGCCCTGAGCATGAGCAGTTTATCAGCCTCCTGTTGCATATCTCTTTTATTCAGCTGTGCTCAGTTTTTGAACCTTACCATTTAGCCTTTATCCATGTTCTCCATAGCCCATGACATGGCAGTGGCCTGGTCTGGTGTGCTGCTGGCCTGGAGCTGTCTCCTGTCTCCTCTGGGCAGTCCCTCTTTAGTGAAAGCACTGTGGGTTCCCTCCCACACGCTCTGAACCCAAGTCCCTTGTCCCTCCCTGTGACCAGAGCAGGTGGGCAGCTGGGATGCAGAGTTCTGGCTCTCACATGAGTTGGTGGAGGGGAGTGACACAGATTCACTTTATTATCAAATGTGGCTGGGTACAAAGGGGCAGGAGGGGGAAAAAGCTTTGGGATGCGACTTCTGGAATTCAAAGAGCAGATGTTTGTGAACAGCACTCTTTTCCTTTTTTCCCACTCCCTGAACAGTCTTGTCAACCAGCTTCCAGAGGCCAACCTCATCTTACTCAGACACCTTTTTGGAGTCCTCCACCATATTGAGCAGAATTCTGGAGTGAATCAGATGAATGCCTTTAACCTGGCTCTTTGCATAGCACCCAACATGCTGTGGCTGCCGAGTCCCACTGGGCCTGAAGAGGAGAGCCGCTCCACAAAGAAGGTAATCTCCCATGGGTTTGGCCTCACTCTGTGTTCCCCAGTGGCATCCAGGCCCCATCCTTTCCTCTGTGCAGCTGTGCTCATGCTGGGAGGGATTTAGCTCCTCAGACAGTCCAGGGTGAAAAGAAAAGCAGTGATTGCTTCACCAGATGAACTTTCTATATGGTCAGGCAAGCACAAGAAAATTGGAGCAGCTGAAGTTGGACACTGCCACCTCAGCTGGGACGAAGTAAGCAATGAGCACAGCAGTGCAGAAAGGAGGAATGCTTGCTTGTAGCTTATGAGGTGTAAGCAATAGTGAGGAAAACTGTGGAATGTGCTATACCTGGCTCACTGTGCCAGTTCATATATTCTTGCCTCAGGTGTTCATACAGATGCACTGCCACATTATTAACAGCTTCTTCAGGAAATTACATCTTTGTAAAAAAATAGGAACTATCTGGCTATGATTTTACTTGCTCTGTTTTCATGAAACTGAATCTGTGAATTCCTGTCTTTGCCAGGTGGCCTTGTTAGTGCAGTTTCTGATTGAAAACTCAGGAGAGATTTTTGGGGGTGATATTGCTTCCTTGTTCCAAAGACCTGACAAAAAGAAGTCCAAAAACTCAACAGAATCTCTGGGTAAGTTGGTGTTAGTAAATCTTGCAGAAATATTTAAGATCTTTTAATAGGTAAAGTCCTCAGACAAAAGAGTTTGCTTTACCTTCATGTTTCTTCTAAGGAACAGCAATGAAAACCAGTTTGGTTTGGTTTTCCCTTTGCCTGTCAAGCATAGGCAAGAAGAGGTGGCAAAGCAGAGGGCTGAGGTGCAGAAACTCCAGTGTGTCCCCTGGGATGGTTGTCTTTCTCTCTGGCTGCTGTTAAACCTGCTCTAGCCATTGCTAGAATTTAGTGTAGCCTTAGTATTGCCACGTCCCAGCAGTATTTTTATTTTCCAGGTTAGCTCTGTACAGCTAAACCACACGGTTTGTATGGAAAGAGATGAAGCTGTCTCTGTTAACTATCCTATGAATACAGGCCAGTGGTGAACACTGGTAATCAAGACAGAATTTTTTTTCATTTCCTGTGAAAATAATGGATCATCTTTGTTTTTCCATGGGCTTGATAATATTTCCCTGTTTTGGTTGTGAGGCACTATATATATATGGCAACAAATTCATTTGTGTCCTCTGCCCCAGACATAGGCTTGGCTCAGCATGATGATTCCTCTGACGAGCTGGAGTTTTCCACTTGTGATCCAGAAGGGCCGAAGCACCACCTGGAGTCTGAAACAGACGCCATTTTTGATACACCCAGCAGCTTGTTACTTGATGAGGATCAGGAAGACTGGGACTTGTTCAGTGAGATCACAGCCTGCTACCAAAGCAAAGCCCAGACCAACGCCAGTGCAGACAGCTATGAGCTCCTGGAGGAGGACGGATCCTTCTGCTCCATCGGCTCCATCCGCTCGCTCAGCCCGGCCAGGGATCGCTGCTCCTCAGAGCCCAGCGTCTGCCTCAGCTCCCAGCTGCCCGCACAGAGCCACGAGCCCGTGGCCCGCCAGTCCAGCTGCGATGCCACCATCATGAGCAGCCACACAGACTACATCCACAGGCTCAGGCAGCTGCAGATGGAGAGCCAGAAGCTCATTGATGAAGGCCTGAGCCCTGGGGTTAATAAGGTCAGGCAGAACTTGTGGCAGTCACCTCAGACCACCTCCAGGGTGAAGCAGCTCAGCCTTCAGAAGTCCAGCCTGTCCAACAGGTCCAGCTTCTCCAGCCTGTCCTCTACCACCACCTCCCCGTCTGCCTCCTCACTTAGCTCCTTAGACAGTGCTTTCTCCTACTGCTCAGAGTCGTCAGCCATTAGTCCCACAGATGTCTCATCCCTGCCGTTCATGTTTGGCACTTCTGCCAGGCTTCACGCTGTGTCTCCCACGGCTGCCAAGAGGTCCCAAAAAGAGTGGCACAAATCTTTCGCATCTCCTGTGCCTTTACATCTGTGCAATCTGGACAGTTTTCATGAGGGTGAACCCAAGGCCGGAGAGACCAGTCATTGCTCTGGAGAGGAGAAAAGTTTTCCATGCGTCAGCAGAGCTGCCATGGGAAGCCCATTCACTGACATTGACTGGGAAGAAGAGGAGAGACAGCTGAGTTGTTCAGGGTGCCCTGGCCCAGGGCTCAGGAGCCAGGATTATACCAAAGAGTTTGAACAAAGCCCTGAGTACCCAGCTGCCAGCCCGTTCAGTGAGACATCCCCACAGGTCAGCCACCAGCAGCACAGGGAGAAGACAGTGAAGAACATAGAAATCAAAGGCATTGACGACTGCCCTCTGAGCCAGGAAAGCCTGAAGCGCACCAAGATAACTTTTTACGTGACCCCAAATAAAGAAAGCTCTTGGGAGTCTCAAGAGGGAGAAGAGGAGAGATCTGTGACAAACACCAGCAGCAGAGACTCACCCAGCAGCAGCAGCAGTGAGCAGAGCCTGTCCAAGAGCTCGCAGACTGTGAGAGTCCACGTCCCCCAGACCGTTTTCTATGGGCAGAACACCCCCCTTGTCCTGCAGTCCAGCTCCAGGCGCTACCACCATGAACCGACGGTCCCACCCCTGCAGGCTGAGCACAGAGAGAGCCCCCAAAGCGCCTCTGCTCCCGAGGAGCTGGAGAGACGGCCAGTGGGAATGGCGCAGGCGCCAACCCAGAGCAAGGGCTTGGACACGTTCAGCCACACCATCCGCATCATCCTCCCTGATTCCATCCGAAACACCATCAGGGACTATTTCAAGCACGATGAAACCCAGCCCTGTCCCACGGCAGAGGTGGAAGCGGTGGAGAAGGAGCTCCTCCGGAGCAGGGTGGAGTGGCTTAGGAGCCAGCCTCTGGCAGAGGTGGCCGCAGAGGAGCGTGACACGGCCGTGTTTGCAGAAGAGACATTTGTCTAAGGCGATGGATGTGCAGGAACTAAATATTTTTTTTTTTGTGTATGTGCAACAGAAAATATTCTGTAATATATGATCAAGGTGTGAAGAATTTAGCAGGCTGCATGGGGCAACAAGTGTAAAGTGACACTAATGTGTATGTAATGATGGGGTTCAATATTCAAGTTTGGTGGGAGGTGGGGGGGCTGTTCTTGTGTTTTCTTTATGCCCTTTTCTGGTGGAAGGAATTTCACTGGCTGGGTGTGGAGTGGAGTGAGTACCACCAGATTTTCCTTGCCCTTGAATTAGCTGACCTGTACAGGGCCTGACTCCATTTTTTTATAGCAGGAAAAGAGAAATGTTGCTTTATTTTCTCCAGTCAGCTGCTGATGTGCATGGATGACTGCACAACAGGGACAGCTAATGCTCCATAAGAATTAGTTAAAATCTTTATACTTGCACAAAACCCACCATTATTCACTGTTCATCACAACCATTCATCCAAAGGAAAAGCCTTCACCTTCATTCCAGAAATCACTGCTGCTTCACTCTGCTCATCTGTTGTCTGCTCTGATCTAGCTCAAGCCCACATCCATTATTGGTTGAGGCTGGGTTCCAAAATCAGCAGCTGGAGCCCAGAGTCCAAAGTCCAGCATTCACTGACAGACAGCATGTGTAACATTTTAAGCCCAAGATTGCTTTTTTCTGGAATTAATTACACAGTGATTCTTTCTTCTCATACCTTCCCCAAAGTTAGCATTTAACAGAGACACGGCTGCTATAAAGGGTTTTAGTCCTGTTGCTCTGACAGGGCTGGGAATGTTCTTCTGTGGTCTCTAGGAGTAGCTCAGTAGCTGGGAGTTTCAGTCCTAGTGAAAGCTGACAATTTTCTGTCAATGCTGATGCTCCTTTCTAGAGGCAACTGACCAAATTCCTAGTCATGCTGAGAGGGACTTGAGCAGGGCTTGGTTTTAGCACGAGGTCAAGGAGTTGTGGAAGTTGTCAGGAATGTTTTGAGTAGATGCTGAAGCAAAGTCACATCTGGCCAGAAAGTTGTTGGTCCATACATGGAAACTGTGCAGGCTTCATCAGCAATGCTGGCTCAGAGAAACACTGAGTTCCCCCTCAGCAGAGTCTGTGCCCTGTGCACTCCAGAAGAATTAATTCTGGGGAATTCTGGGCAGGGATGCACTAAGCAGGCTGCTGGAAAGGACCACCAAAGAGATGCAGCCAGTGGACTGCAGAAGCATCCCTCAAAGCCATGCACAGAAGTGCCACAGATGTAATGGGACTTGTTAGAGGGTTGTGACACTGCCAGCTGAGCTCTAAAAAACACACTGAGAGCGCCACATTGGCTTAACAGGTTGTTTTAAGAAAACAGTGAGAAAAGTCTTAAAGGTTAAAAGGTTTGGGATGGTTCATTTGAAAGTTACATGAGTATTTTCTATGGTGGTATCTGTCAAAGAGATGATCCTTTTACTCAGTGAACAGTGAATGGGTGAAGGAAAAGAGAAATGCATGAATGACTGAAAGATTGTGCTTGTGGAATAAGTACCCCTGCAAGCTGCTGAGTGTCTGCAAATAGCCAGAGCTGGAGCTGCATGACAGCTGCCATGCTTCAGTCCTTACACAGTGGGGAAAACCACCTCTGTAAAATTATCCAGTGTCAGATCCCTCCACTCATTTGCCAGGTGCCTGTGAGGGTCAGTGACAGGAACTTGGCCCAGCACTCCAAATTCACATCATCAAATACTAGGGCAAGGGAACCAGGGGGAAGCCCAGAGCCCACTTTCCAAGGTGTATACAGTTTGTTTTGTTAGATGAAGGGTGTTTAACTCTCAGATGTGGCACTCTCTGTCCCAGATCACCTTCGTGGCCCTTGTATAATGAAAGGTGTATATAATCATAACACAACCACCACAATTTTCCTCACACGTGAACAGCAACAAGGCGTCCACAGTCTTTTTTTTCCAGAGCTACAATTGTAACTGTTTTAATAAAAGACACGCAAGTCGTCATTGTGTTGTTGTCACCTTTTGTTCCCTTGCTCTTGTTCCCCTCTCCCCCGTGTCAGGGTGGTGGCATTTGTACTGAACTGCTGTGAAACGCACTCATCTCCCAGCCCAGCCACACTGGCAAGAAGCCTCTGCCAACACAGCAGTCTAGGCATTTCAAGAAGGTGAAGCAGAACTAAATATTATAAAAGTCTGCCTGTTCTTGGAAGAGAGATGATTCTGTATTCTAAACACACTAACGGATTGTAAACTCAGTGGCTGGGCTCGAGTCAAACAAAGGGGACCTGAACCAAACGCAGAGTAAGAGCTCACAATTTGCATCACCTAAAAGGATCACAAGAAACTTACGAAGGTATTAGTTTAGAGAAACACTGGGAGAGGCAGGGAAAATACACAGATTTCCTTGCCTCATCTTAGGCTGCCTAATGTGGGCACAGTTCCCTGCGTAGCTGCTCTAACCCAGCTCTGTATTATAGCATTTTTCTTTGTTTTAAACAAAACAAAATCCTGAAAAATGCAGCACAAACCAGAGTTTTGGGCTCGGAAATTTGCAGCCCTCCTTTTTCCATGAGCCAGACAATAATGCAGCTCAGAGACCAATCTTGAAAATGTTCCACAGCCTCCAGCTTGCTCGTAACAAGAAATAATAAATACACAGACACTTGGTTGGCTTTCTGCCCCAGAAAGGCTACATTTTCCCTTAATGTATAGCCCCAAGGTGTAAACAGGTTTCCCTTCTTTCTCTGCCCTTTTTCAGATCGTTTAGACCACGCTGGCCTGTCCTATACTGAAAGCCCTACTCACTGCCCCACCGGATGCACGCTTTGGGAAATTTGTTCCATGGTCACCATCAGGAAGCGAGGAGCCTTCAGGGCCTGCTCCCAATTTAGACCAAGGCCAAACAAGTCCAGCTCAACTGCCTTGAGGAGAAATGACTCATGCAGTTCAGCCTCATCTTATTTCTGCTCAGGATATATGATTTCTTTCCTTATCCTGCAGGCTGACAGAAACATGACAGAAGTGCCTGAGGCAGCTGTAGTTTAGTTTAAACTTTCCAATTCTATTTCTGATATTTCATCTGTCAGGAAAGCCAGTCTTCCAAGACATACTCTCCCTCATCCTTTGCAGGTAGCTCCTTTGTGCAGAGGCCGCTCTGTTACCCCATGGCACCTTCAAGGGACAGACAGCCGAACCAGAGTAGCACGGGCTACCTTGACTCCCTGCATTTCAACACTAACACCTTGTCCTAGAACCTCTTTCTTCAGAGATTACCTGCACTCTGAAGAGGAACACAGCAGTTATTGAACCCCTCCCAAACAGAAGCTGCTCCCTCCCTTGCCATCCTGCCATGATGTGTGCAGAGAGCTGACACCTTCCAGCTGCAGCCCGGGGTCCAGCTTCAAGCTCACAACAAGGTGGGGACTGAGGAGCGGGGCTGCAAAGCTCCAGATCAACCTTGGCTTTGCAAGTGGTGGAATCAGGAGGGGGAGAGACTTGAAGTGCTGCTGAAGGTGATGGCTTAATTGCTATAATTTAATCCACAGTTATTCTCTTTGCCTTTTTTTTACAGTAAACCTGGGACAAGTTGGAGGAGGTCTGGGAGAAACAGGCACAGCCTGGAAGACTTTTCTGATGTATGACAAAGCAAAGAGTCACACGCCAGTCACAAGCCTGAAGCCTTAGTACATCACCACATCCATGGTCCCCAAACAGGGGTGGGACCCTCTAAAAATCCACCCTGCTGCCATCACCTCTTACAGCACATGGTTCTGGCCCTTCCTGAAGGCATCCTTCTGCTAAGGATAAATTTCTGACATGGATAAACATTTGTACCGATTTTTGCATGAAGGACCACATTGGTAGACAAAGCCTATTGAAAGGATTCACAGAGTGTCACTCATCACTTATTCCTGTGCCCCCAGGTACACCCGGCCACGCTGGGCGTGGCAGGGCTGGTGTGAGCAGTAGGAAGGCATGGAGGTGCACAGAGACCATCAGATACAAATGTAGCTCGCCGAGACAGGCCCAGGCACCGGTCAGCGCGAGAGGAAGAAGGCGGGACTGGCACAGGGCAGCGGCACCGCCGCCAGTGCGGCCGCCTCCTCCTCCTCCTCCTGCTGCTCCTCGCAGCCGCCGCCCCGCGAGCGCCCTCTGGCGCCCCCTTACCGCCACAGCAGCTTCCGCTGGAATTTCATCAACCGCAGAATCGTAGAATCACAGAATACCCTGAGTTGGAAGAGACCCTTTAGGATCATCGAGTCCAACTCCAGGCCCTGTGCAGGACGTGCCAAGAATCCCATAATGTGCCCAGGGGCATTTTCCAAACGATTCTTAACTCAGGCTGGGTGCTGCTGCCCTAGGGAGTCTCTTCCAGTGCCCAGCCATTCTCTGGGTGAAGAACCTTTCCGTGAGATTCAACCTAAACCTCCCCTGACTCAGCTTCATGCCATTTTCTCGAGTCTTGTCACTGGTTATGAGAGTGAACAAATTGATACCTGCCCCTCCACTTCCCCTCAAGAAGATACTGAAGACTACCAAGAGGTCTGATCTCAATCTCCTCCAGGCTGAACAAACCAAGTGACCTCAGCCACTCCTCATAAGGCTTCCCCTCCAGACCCTCCATCATGCTCATGGTTCTGCTCTGGACCCTCTCTAACAGAATAACTTCCTTTTTACATTCAGTACTCTTGTAGGCCTAAAAAGCTCATTATTAGAATTTTATTTGACGTGTGGGATTGTACAGCAATGAGAAAATTTAACATTTGGAGAAAATAGCTGCTCCCAGCACAGAACAATTCAAGGACCCAAAATATCTCAAGTTTGTAGAAGTGGTTCCTGCTCACAGAAAATGTCAGCACACAAACGTCCTCAGTATGTTCTTGCTGACCAAACTCAAGTCACCTACATCACCAAGCCCATCAGTACTCTGACTTGCAAACAGCAATCTCTTCTTAAGCTTCCCAAACTGGAAAAGTCTGTTCCACTTTTAAAGAGCCAAGCCTTGCAAAATTCTCGGCAGTTACTCAGAATAACAGAATTCTTAAATTTCAAAGGACAAAACAAGTCACATAGAGCAGAGATATTTACTGACACCCACCCACGGAAATATAAAGCCATACATTTTAATCCAGTTGCATTCAGCAGAGCATTTAAGCACTTAAAATATGTACCAAAGACCCTACTAAGCATGATGCCTTGTTTAAATAAGAGATTTGCCAAACACGCCTTTCATACTGAATCAGACCTTTATGGCCTACTGCAAGCCAGCCACAAAAAGCAATAGTGTCAACCAAGAGCTGAGTACCCTGCCATGCCTAAATGAGGAGGTCAGCTGCGCAGCAGTTGTTTCCAGTTACTGTTTGCTTTGCTTTCCAACCTCCAGCTGCTTCCTCATGTCCGACACATCCATGGGGACCCTCACTGTCAGACCATCCATCGACTTCTTAACACACACCTGGCAGCCGAGGCGCGATCTGAGGAGAAAATGTGAAGTGAGACACTTCTGTTCCCAAAGTAAAGGGAAAAATTCCCCACCCACGCCGAGATGTCTGGTTCAGGATGGGTTTTCACTAAAGCTCCTGTTAAAGATCTGCTGTGCCTCAAGAGAAAGCAGCTCTCAAGGCACAACTGTAATACAGAACAGGCTCCATCCCCTTGGAAAGAAATGCCACATGGTGAGAAGGAGGCTTACGTGTCAGTGAGTCCGTATGCCAAGTCCAGCATGTCTAGCTCTTCGTCTGAGATGGCATCAAGCTTTTGGAAGGTGTCCTTGTCAAAGATGAGGTGACAGGTAGAGCAGGCTAATGTCCCTTCACAGGCACCTGGTGGAGAAACAAGAGAATGACAGCAAATCAGGGAAAATAAGGGGGTGAGAGAGACCATCTTTGGGAACAGTGTGAGAAAAGGCCCTTTAACAGATCTGGAACGTGTCAAAAGAGATGCTAGGAAACACAACAGATGGATACAGTTTCCAGCCTGCCTCTTCTCTGGGAGAATCACCATCAGTTTTCAAATTTTCACATCAGATCTGTGCAGCTAAAAAGCACTGACAGATGCTGCTGGAATGCCAGTGTGAGGTTACATTGCCATCTCAGCATGGCGAGCCACCCAGCAGGCAGCTGGTGGGGAAGGGAAGCTTGTTTATGGTCTTGGCAGAACACAGTGGTGTATGTCCTGCTGCACTATTCTTAAGTACCCACTTGCCCTAACAGCACATGCAAATATCCTGCTACAACACCTACCAAATCCATCAATGGCCAAGTTGTGATTGACTACCACTTGCAGCAAACTCTGCCCTTCTTTGGCTGTGGTCGTAAGTCGCTCTCCATCCCGATTTATAAAATGCACTGTCACCTGATCCTCAGAGCTGTAAGACAAATTTGCAAAAATCAGAGGAGTCCACCCTTTTCTGCACATCCTTAGTTGAGGTCTTTTGGCAGAGTGTTAGAGACATGGCACTTAGAGGGAAAAGTGCATGCAAACACTTCCTTGAAATGTTATGCCATGCACATGAGAAAGAATTCAAATTATCAGTCCTCAGTGGCAGGCAAACCTGAGTTGCCCCAAAGTATTTCCCACTTTATCAAACAGCCCACAGAATAAATGTCTCTCTGTGTACAGACAAGTGCAGGTGCCCTGCACATGCTGCCCCTGCTTAGGCTGCCCGGCAGAGGGAGCACGTGTAGGCAGGCAGAGCATTTGCAAGTCCCAGGCCTGGGATGTTAATCTTGGGTAGAGTGATGCAATAACGAGCAAAGTAATCAAGATCAGACACTAATCCAGCAAGAAGGGCTGTGTTCATTCATGTTTCGCTTCCCCTTCCCTTCCCAAGGGGATTACTTGATGATTGCTCCTTTTCTGCTGCTTTTTCTTTTATGAAGTGCCGACTCCTTTCCTTAACTCAATTTCAGGGAGCCTTCTTGTGATGAGACATGCCCAGCCCCAGCTTACAGAGTTACTGAGCTGAGTAATCCACTCTCAGGAAAAATTGCTAGTTATTCTGACATTTTGCTGAGTAATTTTGAAACAGGATTTTTAAAAAAATTGAACACCAAAATCAGTTAGACTAAATTTTGTTTCATTTAGTCCAAGCAATTTTACAATGGCATACATGGTCAGAGGTTTGGAAAGATTTTACCAGGATGTGATAAACAACACTGCAAATTCAGTGTATGCCAACTCATTATTCCCTTTTAAAAAATAAAATCTCAAACCTTTTTTGACAGGAAAATCGTGAAGGAGGTTTCAAGAAAGTAGTTCTTCCCTCTGTCAGTGTTTTCCCTCAAAGAATCTTTCCAAGGCCACATAAACCAGCAAGATGCCTACAAGTACTGCCAGAGATAATTTCATAAGCAACAAACCAATCAGAAAGAAATCCCCTTGATAATGAGTCTTCGTAAATCCCACCAAGCAGGGTTATCAGTATGACTTTTCTCTAAGGTCAGATAGCAAAACAGTTTATTTTATTTTCTGCAGTGCTGGTTGGATCTCTCAATTCCTAGCAGACTAAGTCTAGGATCATACAAGTCTAGGAGATCCACAAGTTACATTTATTTTACCATCTCTTCCTGAACTCTCCCTAAAGCAGAGAGAGCAAAGGCTGGCAGGGAGCCTGCAGTAGTTTCTGCTGTGGAAACGGGCCGCAGGACTCTTGTGTCTCTGTCACCTTCACGAGCTGGTTCCCAGCCACAGGCTGTGGCCCCCAAAGCCCTGGAGGCAACACTGGCGCCTCTGACAGGTCTCCACAGCTCCAGGGACAGAAAGCAGCACCTCTGGGGCTGGCACCACCTTCCTCCCACCAGCATCTGCTCACCTGAGGTGGTGATCTCGTCCCCCACCTGCCACAGGCCATGGCTTTGCTGGCCTCTCTCCTCCTCCTGTCAGGGGCAGGGCAGAGGTGCATGCCCATCCCCCTGGGATGCAGCAAGGAAGCATTTGACTCACCCGGATTCCCCAGGGTCATCCTGGAAGCCCTGCGTGGAGCTGAAGCCTCTTTGTGACCAGCACTTTGCAGGGCTGTGGTGCTGCTCAGTCACACCACAGAGGAAAAGGAGGCGAATTCTGCTCGCGTTCAGTCCTCTCCGCAAGGGCCGCATGAGCCCCAAGATGCCCTGAGCCATCCTGCTGCTGTGGGCCCGCTCTGTGGCCCCTGAGATGGCCTCTGAAGCAAGGACAGCTTGGTTAGGGACTTATACATACAGCTGGGAGGATGGGGGGAAGGAAAAAAAAAAGAAAAGAGTAGGACAGCCTCCCTGGGAGTGGAGGGAGGGAGGAGGGAGGGGAAGCAGGAGGGAAGGATGGGCAAAGGGATTGTCCAAAGGGATTGTGTTTGGATCTTGCTGCAGCCCAGCCCATCAGGGCATGGGAATCGGTTAAAGCGCAGGAATATGTGAAACATCACCTCCACATGCCACTTTCTGGGAAATGCTCACTTTGTTCTCCTTATGAACTTCTCTTTTAGGAGCCAGAACTAAATCAAATTTCAGCAGAAATATTAATTGTGCTGTCTAATCATACAAGGAGTTGCAAGTTGAGGGCTGGAAGAACAGAGAGGCAGACATGCCGATGACTGCTGCCTGGAGGAGAGGGGCACACAGGTCCTACAGCAAGAGAGTGAAAGCAAGGCACACAAATTCTGCTCTTGACAAGATGCTCTTGACATCATTGCATTACCCAATACAGCAGGCTGCCATCTCTAAAATGTCAATATTCACTTATTTCACATGATGGTGGTGAGAAGCAGCCACATTTAGTTGCTCATTTGTGAAACTCTCTGCTGAAAAGTACCATAAAGGTGCAAATAACTGTCGTTCTCTTCATGCTAACTGATAATCCATGCTACTAAGGTTTGAAGCCTTGCAGAAGAAAACTCTTAATTTATTCCCAGAAACACGGTCACTGGTTTAGTCTACTCTCCTCTACAGGGTAAATCAATATGAACCCAAGGGCCAAAAATACAACAGCAAAAGAGAGTTTCGGTTCCTGGTTTCTGTGGAGTTAGGGAACAGCTCTCACCTTAAGAACCTGAATGGTTCCTTCTACCAAATTAACACTATTTGGTAAAATGTCTGCATTAATCAAGTTTTTTTAAGGCAGTAACATATTGGTAGCCAGTATAAGCAAAAAAACGTTGATACTGGACTTTTTAATCAATCTGTACAGGGGGAAAACTACAACATACGATATAAAATGTCTTCCTCAACACACACACACACAGAGTGGATTCATAGTTCTGAAGATACCCAGAAAGTTTTGGCTTTTTGCCCCCAGATGAAATTTTTCCACTCAAAGCTTTCAGGTTGGAAGAGTTGGAAAGGGGTGCTTAAATTTTCTGAAAAAGCATCAAAGACATTCAGGAATGCAAGTATTTTCCATAAGCTGGGAGAGAAATATATTCTTCAGTTTAAAGGCAAGTGTTCGAGCATTCAAACACACCCCTCAGACAGCTCCAGTGGAGACAAATTCATGGCCAATGCATAAAGGATTAAAGAGGAATAAAGAAAATTTCTCCGGTCAACTTTTCCTGAGGTGATTTGCTCTCTCCTACAAGCTGCCCGAATGCTTCAGACTTCAAAGCCAAATTCTTGAGCTCCATCTCGCCCCCAAACTTAAAACATCTCTGTGCAACCTGTACAGCTGAGAGACTCCGGCCAGCTCTGCCTTTGCTTTTCAGGCACTACAGAGATGCAGCAGACAGCCCAGTTCTGTTTCTCAGCTATTTCCATGGAAAGAAAGCAAAACTTGCCACGAGAGACACGAGGGGCCACAGCACACACAAACCACAAAGCATCTTATCTCTCCAGCAAACCTTGAGTTGAGAGAGATACATTAGATACATGCACAGCAGTTTCCACAGCAAGGACATTTGTGTGTTTGTCTGGCACTGGCTCCTCTCCCTGCCAGGAACTCAGAGCACAGCAAGTGACAGGTCAATGTCACCTGATGGAAGAGAGGCCAACGCAGAGAGGGAAGTCAGGGAAATGAGGTGCAGCAAAGTGGACGACTGCTCCTTGCTGAAAGCAAAATAATTTTGCTGGGGCGGGAGAGAATCAGGCCCTTACAGATTTTGGATAGTCTGTTTTAAGGTCTTTGAAATACTGAGAAAGGGCAGAAGCAAGATCTCCTTTCCAGAGTAAATCACGGTTCATTTAGCCAAGGCCATGGAAATAGAAAGCTTTGCAAATAACCACCCCTCCCACAAAAAAACTAGCCAGCCAACAAAAAAACCCAAACCAAACAACCCACCAAACCAACTAAGAAAAAATACCATTGCTTAAAAAAAAATAACCAAAAAACCAAAACAAAATAAAAGAAAAAAAAAAAAACCTCAAAGTTCTGCTTCACAAGTCAGCACATATTTTATGAACAGGCCAGACACAGCTGAAGAGAACCCTTAGCTTTGCTTAAATATGGTCTAACAGAAACAAACTTCCCAGCAGTGCACACAGGCACACTGCCCCCTACCTCCCCGGTTTCTTGCCAGCAGGCCACACTGTCACTGCAGTGGCTGTGCCCACACATCCAGTCATGTGTTGGCTCATGCTGGTAAGGAAGTGGCTTTCTGGCTTGAAATACAATCTCCAACATTTTCTGCACCACACACCAAACAATGTGGTCCTCCCTCCCCCGGGTCTGGGGACTCTCATGCAAATGTCCAAAACACCTTTGAGCTGTAATCAACCCCACCTCAGCCCGGATTTCTGCACAAGGAAGCAAACGCTGAAACCAGCACTGGTCTAATCCAACCAGAAGTTACACAATACCTTTGCAGCTCTCCACAGCAAGAAGCATACTTGGATTTTTGAGATAACAAACCCAGCTTCTCTGACCACTGCTAGAGTTTCTTGCCAGACAGAAGAGCTGCCCTGGCTCAGTCTCTGCCCATGCTATTCAGGTGTAGATAGAGGCAAGCTCGTTCCCATGGGGGAAGTCTCAGGGACTGTAGTCAGAGCAGCAGGCACACAGACCCAGGAATAATGAAGATTTCCAGAAGCCAGCCTTCATTACTAGGAAAAGCAAGAACAGCTTATCCTTTCCCTTCCTACCAAGCCCACTGCCTCACAAATACTCCTGTGGGGAAGCAGATATGGACTGCTTGCAGACACAGAACGAAACTAAAATTCACCTTTACCATTGTCCCTTTAAAAACCCATTAACCACCTTTCCTGTTCCAGAGCAAGTTGCTAATAAAAGCAAACAGAACAACTTGTACTGGTTTGACTTTTTGCAAGCCTACAAGCCCAGACAGAGAGTGCTTCTGCTGCCTCAAAAGAGATGCATCGAGCACAGATCCAGGACAAAGTGCGCACACCAACTGAGCTCAGGTCACAGACACTGCCTCAGAGGCTGGGGCTTTGAGGAGAATGTAAATGTGCCTCTGTTGCTACATCTCTCAAACAAGACTGTTTGCCCCACTCTAACCTTCCCTAGACGTTCAGCAGCCTTCTGAGAATGACACAAACAAAAGGAGCAAGAGCCATACTCTCCCCACTGGAAGCAGGAGGGCAGACATGCAATCAGAGATGGGCTGACACTGCAAAAAGAAAGCACAATGAGCTCACAACAGAGCTTCTGGACAGCAGCCACTTCTGACAATGCAGCTGCTGCCTGGCTGGGTGAAGGCCACCGAGAAGTTACAGTGGCCCGGCCAAGACCTTCACTTGCACGTGCTTCTCCTTCAAGCATCCAGTCAAGGATGCTTCAGAGATGGATGGGAGTGCAATACTGCTGCATGCGGGGTATAGACAGCCTTCACCATAACCTCCCAGCTCCAGAGCAGTTTATTTCACACCCCCTTCAGACAAACTTGTTGACTCAAGACCAATCCCGGCCTGCATTTCATTAAAGAATGATGCACCACCACAGGCTATAGTAATCATGGGGGCTTGTAATTTTTAAATTAGCTCTGCTCACCAAAAAGGTGTGTATTAACACCTGCTCTGAGCAAGTGCATTCTGACCAGAAGCTGAAGGTACAGTCCCTTCCACGAGCACCCAGTATTACTTTTTTGCAGTTTCAGCACTACTTTTTCTCTAAAATCTCCTCATTCTTCCACTTTTCACTATACCCTCATTCTGACATCTGTCCTGAAAAGCTCCATCTTGAAATTGCTAGTAGTGTTTAGAGACCCATCACCTGGAGCTGGATACTCATTTAGGCATTGTTCAGACACAGAGACCTGCTCCCTTACCTACACACTGCACTTAGAATTGCAAACCTGCAAGACAAAAGCCACCCTCAGCCTAGCATTTCATACATTGAGACCCAGACTGTTTTTTACAGAATACTTTGGGTTGGAAGGGATAAAGATCATCTAGTTCCAATCCCCTGAGCATGGGGGTAAGGATGCCACCCACGAGACCAGATTGCTCAAGGCCTCACCCAACCTGTCCTTGAATATTTCCAGGGATGGGGCATTTTTCTTACAGAAGTTGTTTTCCTGCAAGGGAGATATTAACATCACATGTGGCATCAATTTGCGTATGGGTGTGCAAGAGTTCTGGGTTGCAGAGGAATTCTGTTCTCTGCCAGCTGTCACGTGCCCTGAAATTATATGCCCTGGTATAAGGTATTTAAATTACATAGCCAAAATGGAGTTATGCACAGCTGCAAAGCTGGCAGGGAACAGAGGAGTCATACTGATGGTACAGGGCAAACAAGCCATGCCTCAGGTGCTCTCTGCTTTCTCATTGCAGTCTGTCTTTATAGGTGCTCAAGCAGCTGCCATACAAGTGCCTACAATTATAATACCTTACCCTGTACATTGCATTACCAGGCTTAGGATGCTGGAAAAAATGCTTGTGCTTCCCTCCAAACACATTATCCTGAGCGAGAAACTAATAAGCTGTTCATCTACCTAGAGGGCATCTACAGGGCTTGTCTGCATCAAATCAAATCAGAATTTGGAGACCACGGCCTTGCAATTCCCTGCTTTAGAAAGGGCAAACAAGAGAAGGAGGAAGCAATCAGAGTCTTATTTCTGCAGTTACTTTGTCCTACTTGGAGTCAGTGCATCTCAGGCCAAATGCATTAATTTACTAAACAGATTGAACTCAATATTTTTCTCTACAGAGTTACTTTGGCTTTTCTTTAGAGTTCTTAATAAAATTGCACTGCTTAATAAAGCAACACTGCAGAACCTGCAAAAAGACAATGTTTCTAGTTCCCGCAGCCTTCTGAGAGCCTTTTACGCTCGTCTGCCCATGTCCCACAGACAAAAGCAGCTGGGCCCCGAACATATGTAGATATAGCTTAAACTGGATCTGAAACATCCCAGACAGACTAGCAAATCCAACAGAAGCTGTCTACAAATATTAGAGGTTAAATGCAGATTTCTGATGCTAAACTACAGAACGCCTTACAACAAACTAGAGAAATAGGGTGATTTTTTTTATTTTTTTAACATGGCCCTGTACAGGAGCAGCCTTCAGCCTTTAAAATGCTTTACACTTCCATTTCTTCAAAGACAAACTGAATATAGATAAAACTAAGTGGAGAATTACTGAGCCTCAAGCCTCTAAGGTAATGTCCATTGAGAAGCAAGGGCACTAGAAAAGCAAGAAGAGGATCAACCTTTCCAGACCAGTGCAACCTTCAGCTGAACGCTGCTGTAGCATTAAAGGAGACATGCAATTCCTCCAGTGCTCAGATTTTTTGAATCCTTGCAGGAAAGAACAAAAAAAAAAGACTCACCTGTAGAAACTGAATCCAAGCCATGCCTGGTGGGGACTGCAGAAGCCTCTATTGCTCCACACTTCATGTTTTGTTTATAGAAAAGTTCAGCTCTTTTCCCCAGCACCACATCTCTGAGCAATAACACATTCCAGTGAAATCTCCACCTTATTCTGCAGTGCAGCAACAATTAGGCAGAGGTTCTGTGAGGCCCCTCTTCACAACCACAAAGAAAGCAGCTGCAAATAAAGATCACACAGCTCATTAGCAGAGAGGTGGCAGCAGCCTCTCTTCCATTGCTGGAAGCCATTCCGAGACTGGCAAACAGGTAGAGACAGCACAGCAAGGCAGCTGTGAAGCAAATTGTGCCAAAATCCCAGTACAGGATGATGGCAGCACAGACTTGGCAGGGTGTCCATGCAAGCAGCAGCACCAAGGCCCAGCCATCCTCTCCAGGCTACCCTGGGTGCCCACAGGCCTGGGCTCAGCACAGCAAGAGCTCACCCACAGCAGCTCCAGCCCCTCCATCTGGCCAGTCCATTTGCAAATTGGACATTTATACTCAGAGCCTCCACAGAGAAGTGTCAATTCCAGCACCGGCTCCAGCTGGGGAGGGAGGAAGGGCTGCTGCTGCTGAAGCAGATCCTTTCAGAGTGCAAGTAAGATCTCAGTAATGAGGGAGCTCCCAGGCTGAGCTCTGGGCAGCACAAGGCAGAGCTGCTCAGCTACGAGACACAGCGCTGCACTTGAAGCAAACCTTAAGGAACAGCCACACGCAGTCTGCTGAATTTCTCTGAACTTTATTGGCACTTCAGGAAGAACAAGGTATGGATTTTAACAACTCCTCTGAACAGGAAAACCATATCTTAATCAAGATTCTCTCTGCAGATAAGCACATGGACCCATGAATTACTCCACAACCTTAAGGAATTGATGTTTTATTACAATCCAGTAAAACAACGGGTCAAAAACCTTCAACATAATTTACAGCAACAAAAAATAAAATAAGAAAAAAAATAAGCCAGGCAACATGTGATAAAGTATTTCCCTCCCCCCTCCCCCAAGAGGAGCAGTTATCCAATTAAACTGGAACACAAAGAGGAAGAACAATTCACTGTAATCTAACAAATAAAAAATGTGTCTACAAATCTCACCATAATACTGAAAGCTTCTTACATTAGTTTTCTTGCAAAATATCATCTTTATAATACAGTATACATTTCCAAGGGAAGGAGGACCATAAACATACCCTCCACCCCTTGACTAATATTTTCTAATTGTGCATAGCTAGAAATATTGAAATCAAATATCATTAGATACCACTGGAATATAATACTGGTTAAAAAGAAGGCAGGGCTGAAACAACTACAAAGAGTTAGGTGGACTCACTGGCACAAGCCGTTCTATTCCTTTATTGGACCATGTGGAATTAGAACGTTTAAAAAACCATATAAACAGAAGTCATACCAACATCATAATACATGAGAGCTCAGCAGTGTTGTGTGACCCTTCAAAGCAGAAAAGGTTTACTGGTTTATTATCTGAACACATATTACAGGCACCATACGTCAGCTTGTTAGGAAATTATTAATATTAGAAAGGCTTTTCTCCCCTCAAATGAATCAATAGTTGCCATGGACAGAGCAGAAGTGCTGAGAACCAGCTTTAAAGCACCAAAACAGAAGTTTAAAGGCTGTCTGTTCCCCAGTAATGAGACTCACGCAGAGCCAGTGCCAATCACCTTCAGCTTGGAAATATGCAAATACGTTCTGACAAATTTAACTGCAATCTTTCATTTGTGACTTTCACCGTACTGAGGCATATTTTCCTTGCCCAACAAAAAGCTTGCCATATCATGTGGCCCCCCAAAAGCACTCTGTGTCCAGGGGAGAGAAGGGGGCTCCCACATGACACACCTGGATGTTTAAGAGCATAGGTTGGCATGTTGCTTCTAACAGAGGCTGGCTGGTGTTTGTATGAGTCTTCACACAGACTTGCATTGCTTTCAAAAATTAAAGTAACACAGAACTGGTGAGGTTGATTTCCAGCCACCCAAAGAATTCTTGGGGAAATACTGCAGTTTGTTAACACTATCATGAACATTTCTTTTTTGGCACAGTCCCCCTTTGTCCTTTTTCATACACCAGGGAGCTGAAAATGCTCCAGTTTTCAGATGCTTTCCTTCTATCACCATGACCAGTAACATCACACAAAGGGAGAATCAACAAAACTGAGCAAGTCACAAAGTTTGGGATTATGCTAGGCAAAAAAAATAAATCCCAGGCTAGCCTAATGACTTCCTATAGGGACAGGCTAATCCAAGGAGGGTAAAACAAAGGAGGAGTTCACTTTAGGTGGAACCCATTTTTAAGATGACTCTCTTGAAGGTTAATAGTTCCTTTTATGAGGGATCAAGGCAACATCCAATTCAACCCTGAGCATACATGGCTATTTCCTCCACAGAAATGGCAGGGAGGATTCTGGGTAGCTACAGCTTGGATGACAGGAGGTGATGGTTATTACAATAACTGGCACAAGCAGCTCTCAGGACCAGTCTCACAATTATTTGTATCCCATTTCTAAGAGAAAGGACTCTGTTCTCAAAGCTACAAAAGGCCAGAGCATCCTCCTGGGGAAGGAAAAGCACTTGAGCCAGGGATGTGGCAGACTGCTAGTGAGGATTAAGAAAGCAATTAGACAAGTTTCTCAGGATCCTCTCCCCTCAATGCTGCTTGAAGCCAGGAAGACAGATCCAGTCTTGTACATGACCCAGACATGAGAGGAGTTTTTGGTCCCCAGCTGCTGATGGGTTTTTATGGTTGCATCTAGTTTAAATTAAAGGTATCTGAGCTACAGTAGATCTATACACAGTCATAAGGCACCAACGACTATGCGCTAAAAAGGCCTCTTATGGAAAAACCTGAAATTTTGTTCATGTAACTAGAAAAGTATCTGTTCAGCAAGGGAAAAATACAGCTACAATAATTTTTATTCTTTTACATTTCTACCTCCCACTTTAGGTTTTCATTGTAAAAACCAAAAAGGAAGGCAGTGTACTTTAGCTATCTCTGCCTTACTGGTTACATTGAAGTCAGACAAATGATAGTGAACAAAGCCATTGACCAGAGACAAAACCTCTGGAAAGCAGGGAACTCGAGGCTTCGAACCACACTGTATCAGTGGAAATACTCCAAAGGCCTCCTCGTGATTAGAAAATTCAAAGCTCCATCATTAAACAACAGAAGGTAACACCAGCAGGAACACCACAGAATCTGTTTGGTCTGCTTATTTTTGTAGGACAAAAGCTTTGGTCTTTTAGAGAGAAAGTCCATATTTTACCTTCAATCCTTCTTCCTAAGCTCCAGTTTCCCCTTTTTAACTACATGATTCAGACTCTGGGTTAAGTCAAAAATTCAGACCCTGGCTACTAAGCTTAATCCTGAAGCTTGCACAGGTTAGTAGGAAGGC
Organism: Bombycilla garrulus; assembly: GCA_013400315.1. Classification (NCBI taxonomy): domain Eukaryota; kingdom Metazoa; phylum Chordata; class Aves; order Passeriformes; family Bombycillidae; genus Bombycilla; species Bombycilla garrulus. The sequence continues at coordinate 89,102 of VXBU01003364.1, read as the reverse complement.
AGAGTGTCAGACTGCCAGCTCTTGACTGTAGATAACGCAGTACAAGCAGCTGCTGGTCTCCCCACACAACAGGAGAGGACAGCAGCACAGCCACCTCAGTGGGCAAACACAACACACTAAGACTTCACCCCAAGCCAAACAGCTTCAGATTTGCCCCAATACACATTTGCTTTCCCCAGCCACCCCAGGCAGACGTAATTACTATCCTTTCTTCTGTCACTTAACTCCAGCGTTTGCCCAAAACTTGATAAATAAGACCATGGTCACTCTTCTGTAGTGGTTCCAGCATAGCACGATTATGAGTGAATGATGGGAGAGGATGGGAAAGAGGGGAGAAGAGAGTGCAGGGCAGCAGGTGCAGGGGAGAGTTTACATGGACTCGAACTCATCAATGCGCTGCTTGGTGTTTCCCTGCCGGATCTGACGCAGGGTCTTGTACTTGTCTCGGCCCAGGCGCATGTTCTCGGCGTGGATCATGTCATTTGCTGTCTTCTTGGTTTCATCCCGAGCGTTTGCCAGCTCTGAGGAAAGAGCCTTTGGAGGAGGAGAAACAGACAGCAACAGGTTAGTACAGAGACTCAAAGCTGGACTAGGAGATTTCCTGCTGATCCTCCAAAAGATTTGGTAACTATGGAGACAGGAAACAGACAAGCCCCTGTGTGTTCTTCTGGCAATGTGCTCTAGCTGACCTTGTTTGAGCAAGGAAGTGAGATTAGATGATCTCATGGAGGCTACTCCATCCTAAACAGATCTATGATTTTGTGGAAGTTGTTAATACTTCTCCCAAACACTTGAAGGTAGAAAACATCAGGCAATCTGTCCCCTATTTATCTTCATATAGTAGCACAGTTCAGAAAGATTGTCTCCAATGTCTGTAATTTAAAAGAAATCCCATGTGGAGGGATTTATGAAGATAGCAGGAGCATCTTGCAGAATCTGAGGAATTACTAGCTTTCCACCAGAAAAGAAACTTGCTGCAGAAGGTAAATTGCACCTCTACCGCTCTGTGTGAGACCACCACAGTACAATGCAGAATGAGCAAAGCCTGGTGCAATTCAGCCAGCACAACTAAATGCTTGGAACTGAACACCAGGACACTGGAGTTGCTCACAGGAAGATGGTGCAGTAGTGCTGTCTCTGTGCTGAGCCCTAGTGGGCTATGCCAGGGTTTTGCAATGCAGTTTTGCAATGCAACCCAGACTCGACAGTTAGAGACAGCTTCTGGATAGGAATCAGACCAAGTTCTTCAATTCATTGCAGCCAGGGCTATGAACAGCTGCCAGGTGGTTGCCAATACTCACAGAAAGCAGACTACATCTGACAGATGCTACTTGTTGGCACTGCTTCAAAATACTTCACTGCTTGCAGTAAAATGGAAGTCAGGTGCCAAGAGACAAGACCTGCCTCTCTACTCAATGGTTAAGCAGCTATCTGGCAAGATCACCATCATCTCTCTTCCCTGCTTCTCCCCTCATTCTTAAAATAACAGTAATACCTTCCAGCTGCAAGAAATGTCAAGAAAAGTAGAAGCAGCACACACACATGCACTCTGCTGCCAGCTTCTTACCTTCAAGTGTTTCTGGACCCGCTCATTCTTCTCTGCTTCAGTGGTGCGCTCCTCCTCGCTGCGGTCCTTGATGGTGGCCTCTGACCGTAACTCGGCGCTGGCTTCCGCTGCGTTCTCATCCTGCTCGTCATCATGCTCGTTCTCAGAGTGCATGGGTTCAGTGACATGAGGGGTGCTCATGGCAGTCTTCAGCTCCTCTCTGGTCTTCTCTAGGTCCTCCTGCACCCTCTGTGCCTGCAGTTGGATATGCCACAGTGAGTCAGTCAGTGTAATCCTGAGTGCCTGAGATTTCTCACAGAAGCACCACTTGGTGCCTGTTACAGGAAACCTTGCGCCTCTGAAGGGTTATATTCTAAAACTACTCAGACATCATCAATTGCAAAATTTTCTGCTGGATAACACTTCAGAGATTTGAAGAATGGTTACTGTCAATGGAAAATGGGCTACAGGTCTAATTAGTCAAAAATTGCTACATGGACTTATTCTAAGTCACGCATTCCACAGAGAAAACCAAAGCTGCCTATTTACAACAGCCTCAAGTTCACAAGCACTGAGTCTAGTCTGGAATCCAGTGCAGTAGTTTAGGTTACAACCCAGAACAAAGAGCAGATCCACAAAACGTATGCCACTTGCTCAGATTTTGCTTTACCTTATGCTGCCACTCCTGTGCCTCGCTCTCTTTCTTCTGCCGGGCCAGCTCCAGCTGTGTGATCCTAGCTGTGAGTTCCGCCATCTCAGCAGCCTGCAGAAGAAAGGTTTTAGTAGAAACAAAACCCAAGGCATTTGCTAAATGAAGCATTTAGTTCGTCTTCAGTGAAAATACATCTTTTCACTAAGAAAGCCTTCCTGTTAACTTCAGTTCCACCAGTACCTCCATGATAGAGGAAAGGAAGCCAAAAAAGTTTTGCGTTTCATTGTGGGTTGGGGTTTTGTTTGGTTGTCAGGTTGATTTTTTTTTCATTCTCCCCAAAGCAGAGCTGCAAAACTCAGTTCTTTGAATCCAAACCAGGGAAAGCAATGCATTATCACTATCACATAAAAAAAAGGGCAAAAAGCACTACAAATCTATTGTACAAACACACTTATATTTACATATATTTTCATCTACTTGAGGATAAAAATTAAAACCTATGAATATAGTGCTTCCTCACTATATTCATAGCCTGGTTTGCTTCAAAAGTTTAGATGCTTTCCTTTTCACTACTTTCCCTACTTGATTTTCAGATCACCAACTTACCAACTGTTCCTGGGTCTTTTGTTGATCATGGGATGCTCTCAATAGGGCCTCCTTTGCCTCTTCTGCTTCTCTACGTTCCTTAGCCAGTTTCTCTGCTTCCTCCTGAGCTCGTTTTCTTTCCTGTTCCAGCTCCAAAGCTCTGCGGGTCTGCTCTTCCAATTCTGAAAAATAGGAGAGCACATTTCAAGAGAGGTCAAGTAAAGAATGGCAGTAGAAGAGGAAAGTCTGTCTGGATAAGGGTTTTCCTTCAGAGGGACAGGTAAAGAAGGGACACAAGCAACTGTCCCATTTCCTCTCCTTTACATTTTACCAGGAGCTGGAAGACTAAAAGTCAGGCCCACCCCCAATGGATTTGTAGGGAAGCACCCATCCCAAAACTACATACCTAAGGGCAGAGAAGCATTCAGAATTTTTCTAGGGCAACACCACAGTAACTCTAGCCAAGCAATTAGACAGTAAATCACCACAGCAATGGCTGGTGTGACCCCTGCTAGACCTTTTGATTCCTTCCTTTACAGATATGCTGGGATAAAGCTTCCAGCCAGCACAGGAACAACAGCAAGAGAGAGATCTTGAGATCAAGAGACATCTTGGCTGTTACCCACTTATTTAATGCAAATCTTTTTTCAGCTACTGCATATGAAGGGTTTACATTGAGCTTCAGAAGGCTAAACCAGGGCTCTAACACCAGTTAGCACACAACACTGGAGAGACAAATTACTCAGAGATGCTCATAGCTGTACTATTTGAATCCTTCTCAGACTATTCATCATCAAAGGAAACACTGAAAGATTTCCTATTACCTTGCTGAGCTTTCTTGGTTTGCTCCTCAATTTGCTTGAGTCTTTCCATCAGCTCTTCCTTCTCACGCTCAATCTTCTCCTTCTCCTTTTCTGCCAACTCCCTCTTCTTCTTCTCATTCTCCAGCAGGGCTCTGATGGAAGGAAGTCACAATGTAATCTCAAACCAACTATCACCCAGATTGGAACACTTCTAGTAAACACAGAAAAAGAGCACACATAAGATGTGCCCTACAGCACTCAGATAATGAGATTTACTCCAGATGTACTCCTTTATAGAAGTGCAAAAATAAAAAGCACTGCTGGCATTCATCTCAATGACAAGTTCACATTAGCAATGTTATAAGGGAACTCTCCACATTTCAAGGTCTGTGTTAGTCTCATCAAATGGACAGACAAATCTTTTAAGTTCAAGAAAGTAATGGGGAGTCATCTTTGTGATAAGCACCATTACTATAAACCCACTAGACCTACCGAAGCAGAAAACAACCTGCTCTATCCTTGGCTTCAGCAGATCAAGGTGCTGCCATCCATTTATCTAGCTTCGTGATGCTACTTATGCAGTGATTAGTCACACCCAGGTTACTCAGAACCCTACCAACCTCTCCATCTGTTTCTGATGCTTCTCTTCCCGAGCCTGTGCCTTCATCTGCTGCACCTCAATGGTGTCTGGTTTGCGTCTGCGCATGTAGAGCTCGTGGTTCCCCATGCAAAGCGCCAAGATTCGCTTGTTAATCCGTAACCGAGGGGCATAGAATACAAAGTCCTTGGGACAAGAAAAAGGCAGCATTAGACCTGTTCCTTCAGCATAAGAAGCCCCTTTTGTATGCACTACGCTCCCAAGACCCCAAGCTTTAAAGAGTAGCCAGCCAGCTTTCCTTAATAATGTCTAATTTATTGGTGGCGGCAGTTAGACATTTCTTTCTGGAATAGATTTCAAACTGACAAGGACACCCAAGACAGGAGCACCCAATGTGTCACTCCAGTGTTCTGGGTTTCACTGTAACACATCCCTGGCACCAAGCACATTGTCTTAGCATCACCATTTCATTACAAACACCAGCAGGGCTGGCTTACCAGACACACCAAGTCCCTGGCTTCTCCCACCTTCCTTCCCACCTCAATAATCTGTACAATAGCCTGGCCAGCCACATTGAATTGGTTTATGCCAGAAAGGGTGTTAAATATTACAATCAATGGATAAATAACTTTGTTCTGCTAAAAAGGAGCAACAGCAGCAGGAAAATACTTCCAAGCAGCAATGGAACAAGAATGACCAGAAGAACAGAAGGTACTGGCTAGCACAGGAAATTATTAGGCCTTAAAGATGAAAGCAATTACATTCAATATAAATTTGGAAGGAAAAAAAAAACTTCCAGCCTACCCTATAAAATGACCTAAAGCTTTTGCTTTACGTAAGGTGAAAACTTGTGAAAGGTCATCCCACAAACTATTAAAGCCAACAGGTTGCAAAGGAATTATCCATCTAGCAGAGGTACCTCATATCCCTAACTGTATTTATTTATTTTATGTATTTATCAGAGAATCTGAACAGTCTTAGGAGAATCAGAAACCCTAAGCAAAGAGCTGCTCCCTGCCACTGACTTTCTTTAAAAGCTTAAGCTTATACTAAATTTGTACCCTCTGAGGCAGAAAAAAAAAATCGTAATTGTCACTTGACTGCACTGAACAGGTCTCCCTGCTTACATCAGCATTAGTGCTACTGATGGAAAGATTCTGTGCAAAAAACCCCAGAAAGCCCCCAAAACCAAACCCACAGAAATCACTAAGCCAAGAAGCTGAAAGTTTAATAAATTAATATGAATCTTGCTTCTTACTGGTGCTTTCTTGTCAATAGGCTTAATAACAAATTTCTTGTCGTTGAAAGAGATATTTCTGATCTCACTCCAAGGGAATCCAATTTTCGGTGTTAGCCTGCAAAAATGGGAAGCAAAAAAAAAAAAAAAAAACAGCTTAGTCATTCCAAATTCTTGACTTAGAATATAAAGCTCAAAATTGTATCAAATCCACCCTTTGTATTTCAGTGTTCTTACGGTAGTTGAAATCAGCAGACAAAATTAGTCATGCAGATGAAATATAAACATAAGAAGCAGTTTTTTAATCCCATATTTCTTGGGTTTTTTAATGAAAAACAGAATTGGAGAATGCATCTAAAGAAGGAAGACTAGGGATACAAGTGAAACTACCTTGAAAAGATTTGCCAATTTCTTATATTTGTTGGTCCAAAGAAGCACATTTTAGGGATTGTTCTGGCAATGTCAAAAACACAGCCAAGAGTGATACAGAAAATGTGGAGTTTAGTTAAAGATTTGAATTCCAGGAGAGATTGATTTTGAATGACTTTCTATTGGAAAGGAGCTGAAGGCAATGATGAAGAGAGGGGTTTATTACCTATCATTCTGCTCATAAATGTTGAGTCCAAGAGCATCTACACCTAGCCAGAGCTCAGAGCCTTTCTTGTTCTTAATGCTGAAGTAGTTCACACCATACATTTCCAGATCCTGTGCAATTTTCAGGTACTCCAAGACAGCATCTTCTCTGCAGCATGTAAAATAAAGCAGATATTCTTTTTTGAGTCTTTAAGCCATTAGAGCAAGAAGGTGCTATCTTCCCACGTGGACAGAGCAGCAACAAGCTGGCAAAGGTTCTAAGCATCACCCAGGCAGATAATTACAAACTCTGCAAACTCAGACTTGTTTTATTAAGAACAGCCAGCTGATGTGGACCAGCAAGACCAGAGGCACATGAACCTAGTTAGCCTGAGCAAAATAACCTGCAGAATGCTAACTTATCCTGAAGCAAGTCACAGATTTTTGTATGCATTTGTACATCACACACTAACACTACTTTAAACACAGCAGTTTTACACTGCAGCAGTTACCTAATCATTCCTCGATGTTCCTCATGCCACACCTGGATCCTCTCCTCCCACTGGTCCTTGTTAAGTTTGTGCTGCTCCAAAACCCTAGAAAGAGCATACATGGGATGTTTAAAACCAAGCACTACATATATGCACAATCACATCACTCTATAATAACGCTTCATTAAATACTCCATTGGCATCAGAGCTCCCCCACAAAAATATTCCAAGAAATACAGTTTTATTAAAGTCTAGATAGAGACACAATGTCAGTATTCAGACTTCTAACAAATATCAAATTTTATTCAGTTTTGCTTCTCCTTGTAGTGCATTTTGTTTTGGAGCTTCTCTCACTGCTTCTGGTTAGAGTTTCAGAGTAGCAATAGGAAGTTTAAAGTTAAAGCTCTTAAATAATTGAATACTAATCTAGATGCTCAAAGTGGCACAAAGCTATATTTTTATTCTGAGCACCACAATCAAAACACCCCCTACATTAAAAAAAAATTAAAATATCACAAACCCTTCAAGACAGAGAACGTCTAAGACTATTCAGGTTCACTTGCCTTTGTGGGAGCAGTTTATCACTAGCAAGGTAGCCAGACTTGTGCACATCTTTGTTGAAGTCTCCATACTTGGACTGGACGGCGTAAGAAGCCAGAAGGACAGCTGTCTCTGGAGGACAGTAAATGTCATCATTCAGGATTGCCTCCTTCACTTGGAGAAAGAAAAGGCGCTGTGTGATGTCCTGGATCAACTCTTCTGCCACATCTTCTGGGTAGAACTTGGCACGGAATTTGAAAAGCAGGGGGCTTTCTTTACGTACATCCTGTGCTGTTACCTGGAACAGAGTTAGCAGATTTTATAGCTTATATGCCAAGTGAAGTGGGGCATTTTACAAACAGGAAGATAAGCATGCACTAGAAAAAAAATATTTCTCCTTTCCAATACAGGAGAGGGCAGAAAAGCAAGGATTTTCAATTACTTACTGCTAAATACCTCATCACTTCTCTCCACTGGACTTACACAAGCCAGTAGCTATGAACAGTAGTAGCTAAGTTACTTTCCAGGTTTCTCCCCAGCCAAGATACTCACATGAGCACACCATCAGTGTTTTACCAGGAAGGGTAACAGATCTGGTCTGGAACAAACTGAGCTAGATGCAGGACCAGGTCAGATACCACAGCTCCTCATACCCTGGGGAGGGACTGTGTGCACACCACAACACCAAGCCACTGATCTTGCAGTACTTGAGGTGCATGGATAGGCAAGAACAGATCCCTGACAGAACCATGGAGACTGAACTTGCCCGTGCACTCTCTCAGAGAAGGGAACAAGAACAAGCAAAATCTTGCAGCAAACATACCTTTTTGTTCAATTTTAGCCATGTTGAGAAACCCTTGGTGTCCTGATACTGCAGTCCAAAAAACCAGACCTCTCGCAAACCAATTGTCTTGACAACCTGAAAGAAAGGTGATATTTAGCAAGTAACCAGAGGCACTGAACTTATCAGTGGCCGAGAACATGTTAGAGTTCAGACAAGGAGAGACAGTGCCCTGACCACCCGCCTCTCCTGCTGCAGTGCGCAGAAAGATGACTGGGCATCTAAGAGATCTAAAGTGGAGGTGGTGTGTAATATTCTTTCTTCTCCTTCAGATCTTTAAGGCTTGTTGCTATTCATAAACTACAGCTGGGACATGATCCTTTTCAGCTACTTGTAAGCTGACATGTATAACCAAAATACAATGCAACAGCTCTGACAGGTTTAGTGACTGCCAGGAACGAGGAACACGGCTCCATTTTCAGGTACACCCCACACTTATGCAAATGGTACTAATCCTGGGCAAGTAATGAATCACCCTGCCAAACTGTGCTACTTTAAGATTTGTTTCTACTCCACTGATAGCTATAGACAGGCCTTTCATACAGCTCTTTACTGAGCAGCACCATTAAGAGGAAGTGCAGAGGCTAAATCCATATGCTATCCCTTGTGCCAGGACAAAGAGCCACCACAGACATTAACTACAGCACTGTGAAAGCCCTCTCTGTAGTTACTTCCCTAGCACACCAGGCATGCTATGTAAATAAGAATTAAGAAGGTTTAAAGACATGTTGTTACAAGAGACAATAGCCCCATGGTGGGGCAGCAAGACTATTGCAGTACAGTGCCACAGTTGGTTAAAAGGAGGGGGAAGTTTCTCCAAAGCCTGATTGCTATCAGGACATTCCCCTCTGTGCCCTGGAAAGCCCGGGACATGCCACAGGGTGCAGCAAGTCAGCAAGTCTACACAGTGAAGCTCCCCCATATCCCTCCTGAAGGCCCAGGAGTGGTCTCATATTGGCAAACAGGGCACCTACTGGTCACTGGTCACCTCCATTACTGACAAGAAAGGAGAAGGAAGAGGACATCTCTCTTCAGGTTGATGTGGTTCCTAAAGCACAACACTGTCAGCTGCTTTCACATACCATTCAGCTCAGGCTTGCTCAGAGCTTCCCCCTTTCAGAGGGCCTAACAGATGCAGAGACTGAGACCTGGCCTGTGAAAACCAGCTGCCAGGGCAGTTGATATCATTTTGTACTGCCCGAAGGTGCACCCTGTTCCCTTCTGATGCGGTCTCTACCTTGACAAGATACAACACCAAAGACATAGGTTCCCCACAAACACATCACTAATTAGATTGCTTAGGGCTTGGATTAGACATTTCTTCTGGCCTTTTAAAAGCAGCATTAGGGCCTTTTCCCTTCAGGCAGAAAAACCAAATACAGTTGTCAGCAGAGGCATGCCATTGGTGGCACACACAGAGACAAAACCTACACCAGGTCATGTAGTCTATGCACATCATCCCACAGGGGTTCCTGAAATTATTCGACCTGTCCTTGCTTGAACATGAACTGGAGAGCTGGGCTAGAGCCCCTGCAAATTTGGGGAATGTAGGTCACTTGTACATCATGCAGCAGGATGCACACAGCTAAGGAGGCTTTTGGAGAAGAATAAGAGTTTGCTATGTACATTAAGTTTTGGTCACAGCAGTATAAGATATTAATCTGTAATATTAAGATATTAGAGAGGGTCCAAGGGGGGCAATGAAGATGAAGGGCTTTGAGGGGAAGTCCTACAAGGAGCAGCTGAGTGCACTCAGTCCATTCAGCCTGGAGAAGAGGAAACTGAGAAGGGACCTCATCACAATCTACAACTCATGAGGGGTTCATGAGAGTTCATGAACTCAAATCCTCCTCCTTCATGAGGGGAAGAGGAGGGGCAGACACTGATCACTTCCCTGTGGTGACCAGTGACCAAACCCAAAGGAATGGCCTGAAGTTGTCAGGGAAGTTTTAGGTTGGATACCAGAAAAAAAATATTCTTCACCCAGAAGAGGGTTGGGCACTGGAACTGGCTCCCCAGGGAAGTGGTCACAGCACCAAGCTTGACAGAGTTCAAGAAACATTTGGACAACGCTCTCAGACACATGGTGTGATTCTTGAGCATGGTCCTGTGCAGGGCCAGGAGTTGGACTCAATGATCCTTGTGTGTCCCTTCCAACTCAGCATATTCTGTGATTCTGTGATTGGAAGCAGATGGTTCAAGGAGGGGAAGAAAGGCTGTCCTAGTGCCCAAGGACAGCTCTGTTCTTGGAAGCATTAACATATGAATGGGATGGAAGCTCCTCACTGGACTGCATGGGTCTGCTTTCCTCTCTTCCACTTGACAGCAGCTTATGCCCGGGAATTCAACAGGCTGGACTGCCAGCAAGGAGCTGAAAGGCTCCACACTGTGGTCCCACACAAAAGGACTTTTATTCCACAGCAGAAGCCTGCATAGCAATAGCAGAGACAACAACGAGCTGGGGGCAGAGAAGAGGGGAGACAGCACAGCACTCACCATCACACTCCCAAGCTGCCCCTGAACTGAGGCAGGGAGGACAGTACTCCTCCCTCCTCAGCTTTAGCAGGCTATTTAGTTCCATTCAGCAAGGGGAAAAGCATGAAGAAGAAACAGCTTTCTACAGCTGCAAGGAATCTGTCTGGCAGCAGCATAATTATTTCTGGGGGTGTACAGCATTCAGAGCCCTAATGAACTGTGAGATGTTCCAAAAAGCAAACAGCTACTGGCAGTGGCTAAGGATGGAGAAGGGCTGGCACACAGGATGGGAGAATAGAGAGTACTGTGTTAAACTGCCTGTTTAACACAGACCACAATACTTAAATATCTAAAATATACACTCTCATCAGCATCTTTTCATCATGCCAGGGGGACCATTAAGTCAGTCCCTAGGTCTTGTTTAGCCTGCTGGATAAAGCTTGGTTTACAATGGGCAACAGATTGGATGCGGCCTTAAAATCCAGCTGTCCCATGGTACCTTGACTAGCTACTACAAAGCTCTTAATTGAGTACCACCTTTAGCTTAAAATTCTACTCAGTAAGCCATGCTGACACAGGAAAAAAATGCCTTTCTGATGACTCACTTCATCCTCTCTGCAGAAATTCTAAGCACAAATTAGTAAGTTTTTTTTTTTTTTACTTATATTCAGAGAAGAAACAAGAGATCTTTCAGGTAACCTTTTCTCTCACTCCTTACTCCATGTTTTCTAGGTCTGCATGACAATTCCTGTCCTTCCCCTCAGCACTCACCCAGCTCTCTCTGAACTATGTTCCTGCTGTTGGGTGCTGCTCCACAGCAGAAGAGGGAGCCATAAGCAGCCTCTCAAATTTACATTTTAACATCAATATGATGACTGAAAATGGCTGTCATTCTCAGCCCAGGAAACACACCAACACACTGGCAAACAAGTAGAGATTCTGATGAAAGCATTATTTACACACAGGCAAGACCAAAGCATGCAAGTAGAGGAAAAGGCGTTCCACTTGGATCATGTTCCTGCATCAAAGGCCAAATCATCTCGGGCTCTATCATGGTACAAGTGCCTTGAACACTGCCCTAGCTAAAGATGAGGTAGGTCTCCCTCCCTTTCTATTGCAGGCATGTCCAGTACATCTGAGAGAAAACTGCCAGCTAACCTTATTGCTGGAGGAGCTCTGAAATGCTGCCACAGCTGCAGTTTCATATGCCAGTCAAAAACAACTTAGAACATGGTCTTCCAGGTATCCTAACTTAGTACCCAATATAGGATCCATCTACAGCCACAAATATTCAACTGTTCCCCTTCCACTTAGCTGGTGGATGTACTTCTAATTTTCCCTTCCAAAGTGCTAAAAAGCCAGTGTGCTAAACTACAGAATCTTCCAAGTTTTTGTACTTTCTGCAGTTTGCCATTGACATCTTTAGCAACAAGCAGTCCATTTTTGGTTGGAACTACTGCTTTTCTAAAAGTCAGAAAGTTTCCACATGTTCCTGTGAAATTTGAGACATTTTTATACCACTCAACCACAAGCCTTCTTTACAGGAATAGGAGTTTTGGGGTTTGCTGGGGCAACCAGCCACTATCCTGAGACTTGCTGCTTTCTACCATGGAACTACCTTAGTGAGTTTTGGCTTCAGTACTTTCACCTAGTGGATTAAGTGTTCCAGAGTCATTTCCTATGTGTTTAAACACTACTAGGTAGGACCCTGCCAAGGCTAAAGATCTCTCTTACACTCTCCCTCCTCAAAAAGCTTAGTTTGCAGGCCATGAGCTACCAACCACCTTTATTCTGAATACAGCTCAACTCAGATGGAGTTACTCAAAATTCAGGAGGGGTTTCATCAGCCTGTGCTTAAGCTTAAGCAAATATGAAAGAAATCTGACAAACTGGCACTCTACATAAGCACCAAATTCACTGCAGCAGATAAACACGAAGGAAGCTGCTAAGCATTACCAAGGTTTCTAGTTCTAGTTCTACCTCTGTGGCCATGCAGATGCATACAAAGCAGTGAAGCACCTGCATTGTTCTGACACTACAAAAATTCACTTTGAAATTTAACCAAGCAGGAAAGAGGAAGACAGGAACATTTCTACCTCATGCCCATTCACATATTATTACTATGGAACTTTAGACTCAAATGCTTTTCTTCTCGTTCAAACTTAGTTACAAGCCTTCCAAAATCTTCTGAATCCTATTCAGAGTGGGCCAGAATCATGTGTGGCATAATGAATACATTTATCAACCTTTATTTATCTACCAGGTGAAAATAAATACTGCCTAAATGTTCCTGAGCCAAGCCAGCAGACTGCACTGAGGTAGCCATGCAGCTAAAAAGCTTGGTAATGCTTAGCAGCTTCCTTCTTGCTTAACTCAGAACTGACAGTTCAAAGTGAAAGGGCACCCCAGGGCAAAAAGATGCTGGATATCTTGAAATTTTTCTGTACAAGAGTCAAAAATCATGTTTCACACCAGAAGGCAAAGTCCTACAACAGCAAAACCATTTGTCTGCTTTGTAGGGGAGCTCTCCCTTCCCTCAAAAAAGCACTGATGAAAGCAGATCTTTTTTCAGAACCAGGATCATGCAGAAAATACTAGATTATCAAGTCCAGGGGCACAACAGGGTTTAAGGGAGCTAAAAAATAAAAAGAAGCACTTTGCTCTTACACACCCCATCATGGGACCTCAGACAGTGGAAACTGAGGCAGAGTGAGCAATGACCAGCCAGAGAGCAGTCAGTGTCAGCAGGGAGAACAGCCCTGGGCCATCCCTTTACAGGAACCAACACACAAACAGCTCAGTCATGTGAAAGATACTGGATATGTAACAGCTGACAATACATTTAAAGGGCCATCCCTTTTCTAAAGAGAGCAGTTTTTATGTCAACCAGACCTTTCAGAAATAACAAATGTTTAAAACCAGTTTCTGTCACTTCTCCCACCCCCCCATCTCCAACTTCACCTACAATCCAATTTAGGTGAAGTAAGCACTGCCTCAACTTAAAAATCTCAGTCCTGCAACAGGATTCATTTTCTCCCTTGGCAAAGTGTTTACTGTGGAAAAAGCAAAACAAACCTTCTGTTTAGACAGGTGCTGTGTGAAATACACTGAAGGCAGGAAAACGTGCAGCTGTCCAAGAGCATGACAAAGGAGTGAAATCAATTACTAGACATGAAGAGCTGCTGTGTTAGAAACATGACTGGATGCTTCTCAGAGACAAATTCATGAAGCTAAAGTCTGCCAGCAATGTCAGTTTGCAGCAGAAGCCACAGATGACCTAGAGCTGACTGAAAATATCATGTGCAGATTAAAGATATTACTGACGTGAGTAGTATTGTTTCTCAGCACCTGGTGCTTTGCTTGGATAACAGCAGAAGGCAGATATTGAAAAATAATCATGAGAAGCATCCACATGAAGAACGCCCCCTTAAAAAAAAAACAAAAAAAACCAACAACAACAACAGTTCCTTTTTTGATGAACTTGGGGACATGCCACCTCAGTTTCATTAGCAAACACTCTCATGAACTAAGTGTGCAAAGTTCCATGGATTCTGGACAGAACTTGGCTTTGACTTTTATCAGTCCAAACCTGTCAGATCTGAGACCACATAAGGCTAAAATATGCAGGAGCTACTACATAGAATGACAGGCAGCTGAGAACTAAACTATAATTCAGAACTTTTTTGAAAGCCTTTTTACTTTTCCCATTATGAAAGGATGCTCTTTCACTAAAGCTTTGGATCTCACTCCATTTCAGGGCTGGGCAAAGGGCAATATATCATCTAGTGTTGAATCATCCAGCTGAGTACAAGAGAAAACAGTAGTTTGTGGTTAAAGATCTAAAAACAAATATATATATATAAAATTCGAATTATATTTGCTGGCCCCAAATGAAATAGCTGATTTCAATGGGTGAATAAGCCCTTAATTTTCTCTCCTCCTTATGACAGGTACTATGTGGAGCTGACCCCAGAATGCTTAGCTCTACTGAACCACACCCAAATCTCTGACATATCTGGTCTGGCAGTTCCCTCATCTTGTCATTAGTCCAAGATTCAATTTGCATATCTCTGAGCTATGAATTGACTGTTATTTTTCTCCAAGGAGCAAATCCATGGCCAATTACAGCACAGAAAGACAGAGGAGTCTGACAAAGTTTCACCTGCTGATAATGTCTGTTCTCCTGCTCCAGCTTTGGGCTGCACACACCTCCCTGCTCCTGTTTGGGCCAAAGCAGCAGGAAATTTGCCTACCCAGTGAAAGCAGGGGAAGGTTGAAGTACCCCAAGCAGACAGCCCAACATAGTATGGTACATCACTGCTCTTAAGGTTTTCCCCAGGGTTTGACAGGAGTACAAAATATCACTGTACTGCACTTAAAGGTTGCAGCAGCATTTGAAACCCAGCTAAGCCTCTCCTGGTTTAGGGACCAACTACCCTTTGGAATCAATTTCACAATGCTTGCAGATAAGTCAACCCAAAACAACTTATTAGGTCCCCCATAAGACTTTTCTTACAAACTAAGACTGCTTTCCAATTACTATTATTATGAGCCATAGCACCAATTCAGTTCATTAAGAGTAATAACTCCTAACACAGTCTTGGAGATTTAAAAATGCAGTCATTTTGGGAGAAAAGTACAATTTCTTATTGTGCTGAGTTCTCTTGAAGCTATTACATATAGTGACACTCAATCTTTCAAGTCCTTTAGAAATTATTTGCAGTTGCCTCAATAGAATTCAATTCAATTCAATGTCTTTATCAACTTTTTATTTTCTGCAGCTCCATTGCTCACCTGATCAAAGAGTTGCTTCCCTGTGGTGTTGGGCTGGATGGCAAACTCCAGCTCAGCATCCATGGTGGTAACACGCACACTGATCTGAAAGACAGAAAAATGCTTCATTACAACACACGCTGTAAATGATGCTACCCAATCATGAAAACAAACACCTGCCCAGGACCAAGGAGCAGCTCTCAAGCCTCCAGGAACTCCACTGCTAGCACTCACAAAGCCATCTGCTCTGCCAGTTTTCCTGTAAAATATAACTTCCCTGTTTTGCAGTGTTTTTATCCTCTCTGGTCCTACAAATATTTACGTGTACTGACACACATGAGAGCCATTTACATCTTAGGAAGTTTAATTTCCGGAGCAGACCGTTCTGGTGTCTTTCACAAAAGCAGAGATATTCCAAAACTTGGTGCACACAAGAAGATATCCAACCCTCTTGTTTAAAGGGTGAACATCAGGGAAGTTCCCAAAAGGATTAACAACTCAGCCTGCCACAGAAGGCTGGTCAAAAATAACAATACCTTTCCCATCTTTGAGTATTTGGAGAAGTTCTAAGGCACAATCCCTGACATGTTCCAGGGGCTGTGGGTGTAAAACTGACAGGATGCAAAGATGCCCTCACAAGCTAAGACAAAAAGGCTGCATGCTGAACATGAGAACACTTCCCATAGAGTAGAGCTGCCAGTACTGCTTCCCAATTATTTCAGGGAGATTAAAGACTTCTAAAAACTGCAGA
Organism: Bombycilla garrulus; assembly: GCA_013400315.1. Taxonomy (NCBI): domain Eukaryota; kingdom Metazoa; phylum Chordata; class Aves; order Passeriformes; family Bombycillidae; genus Bombycilla; species Bombycilla garrulus. Next base: position 73,237 of record VXBU01003364.1, on the reverse strand, counting down.
AATTGTCCAAGTGTTATTTAAAATTGCAATCAAGATTCCATGACTATACTAGCCTTAGATGCAAGATCATGAATGGTCTTCCAGAAGAAATGTCATATGATGTTTTGACAGGAATGCCTCACCATCACATTTTCACTTGTGGCATGAAAGTGGCAAGTAACTGCAGCAAGGGAGTTTGCAGCTTCATCCCACAGAAGCAGGAAGACACACACACCTTTCACTTCTCAGGAAGCAAGTTAAACAGCAGAGGCATTTCACCTCAAATGCTAGTGTAAAACACTGCTGATCCCATTCAAAATTCCTGAAGATTACTGGGAAACATGATTTAGATGCTTGGAGCTAGACAGAAACAGTCCTGGCCTGAAAGCAGATGCCTTAACTTTAGGCCAGGGAAAGTGAGGTCTGTGAGTACACCAAGCTGCCAGAGAACCCAATTCTATTTGCATGCCTATCAACTGAAAAAGGTCAAGATACTTCACAATTTTTGAACACAAGCTGTATATATTAAAACAGCTTTATTTAAATAATTTTTCCATCAAATCAAAGGTTGAAGGCTTGAAATTATACAGACAAGATACTCACGATGCACCAAACCCCAGCACACAGGCCTTGCATTAACAGTTCGCTCTCTTGCCAACAGTCATTTACCTCAGATCAACTAATCCTAATTCTTTTGCTCTTCATTGCAGTCATATTAGTACACTTCACCAGGCAACCAGTGGTGAGGGATGGAGGGAATTACACTGAACAACTTTAAGAATAACTCGAAGTCATATTTGGGCTATAAGCTAACTGCATGATACGGGAGACCAAAAAAGCAAGAGTAAGCAGAGAAATATTCAAGGAACCACATAATACCAATATGATCACAGACAGTTCTGATTCCTGTATTTCTACAAAAATACGTACAGATTTCACATCTTGTTTACCAAGAAACTAGACTGTAAGAACTAGAACCAGGGTTTTTTCCCCAATAAGCAAGAAATGTTCTGCTAGCTCAATCTAGGTAAGTGCCAAGAAAAGACCACTAACTATAACAAATACTTTTTGAGGTTTCCCAGAGAGCCTGCTTGAGAGTAGCCACACCACTATTTGGTACTTGAGATCCTCTTGAGATAAACCTAAAGGTTTTTTTGTTTTAAGTTAAGCTAAAAATTCTGTAAGGTTAAAGGTAAGCTTAGCACAGTTAAGCTGAAGTACACACACATTGAAGTTCTAGTTGTTTCATGCAAAAGGAATGCTACTTAGACATTACTAGAACAAAGATATCATGAACAAGTATATCAGTAATAAGTTGGTTTTGAAGCCTTCTAAACCTTCTGACACAATGTCAAACTAAGTCAAAACCTTAGGAAAGCAAGGAAAGCACAAAGGGCCTAAACTCATAAGAACTAAGCTTTTTTTTTTTAAATTAGCAGCTTTCAATAGCATGTCGATGCCCTAAGTTCTCTTGGTGTACACCTTCCCAAAATTATTCTCTTTGAATCCTAGACACTGACAATGGGTTAATTTCATGGTGCTTTGATGAAACAAGAATCTGGCCACTTCCTAGAAGGGCTGAATGCTCCCCAAAACAGCTTTACTACTTACACTTGGAAGCAGACTCTTCTAGCAGAAAGAGTGCTGGCTTGGAAGCCTGATTCACCCGGCACAAACAGTGAATGCAAAGCTTTCCATAAACTGCACTCAGGTATAAGAAGGGTTACATTAAATAAGCCACTAATTTACACCTTACATTTGAAGTATTTCCTGTTCACCTAAAGCACTAATGTATCAGCTACCATGAAAGAAAACAGTCTTTGCTCCACTGTTTATGGACAAAGCCCAGTAGCTACTCTTATCTGATATCATGTGCATAGGTGATTACGTTCAAATATCTGAACACCAGAACTGCAGCATCTGTGGCACCTCTTTGCAACTTGTGCCTCAATAGCTCTTAGAGAACAAATCAAATCACACCTTAACATTTAAAATAAAGCTGCTTCAGTAACCCCATAATTCATGCAGACCGCTTATTAAGGCTCACATTTTTGTTGGCACAGTAAAATAAGGTCCCATGCTGGAACCAGCAAAATCCCTTCACTGTCAGTCACTTAAATGCCCTTAAACTATCTGCCCCAATATTATCCTTCAATTAGCACATTCAATAGGAAGATTTACACATTTCCCCCCTCCACCCTCTCAGGAGCAGCCTGTGCTCAAGAGTAATAGCAACCCAAAGTTTAGGAGCTGCAAAGTCTTGAATGGGTCTGTGCTTGCAACTTCAGTCTGAGCTAAGAGAGCAGAAGCTGAGATACCACAGGAAACAGGCTTGTACTTTGGGGAACCACACCCCGGTCGTGCTGTTTCCCCAGGCTGAACACGGTTTTAACACATTCAACAGCACACTGCTGTGAACTATCAGCGGAACGAGCTGGGGAGAGAGCACATCCTGGGCTGTGCCAGTGACACTTTAACCATTACTTAGTTTGAACCATCAGTGGTAATTCAATACTTGGCTGAGAAGCTAGTTTGCTATAAAATCGAGCTTTGTTAAGGCTCATTGGTGTGAAAACAACACACAAAGACATTTTTTCCCCATACCCTACCAAGCCAGGGTGGTTTTGTTTTTCCAGTTCTCAACAGCTGGCTCAAAGGGAGGTTTCTACCATTTCAGGTGGTGGGAGGCACTGATCTTAATGCACTCAGCCTGCAGCTCAAACAAGCTACAAGAAGAGATCTACAGACTGCTATAATCTCTACCAGACAAGTATGTGCCAGGCACTGCATGTTTACCTTCTTCCTCCTCATTCATTTAAAGCCTCACTTTAAGTCAAACCACTTTACTAAGGTATTCATAGCTGAGTACTGACCAACACAGATGTTACACATAGGAATAAAAATGCTATAGCAAAACAAGGCCAACACTGTGCAGTCCCATCATAATTTAGACTCATTTGCTTCGCTCCTTGACAATTACTCTGCCAAAGTACTTTAAAACATTTTATCTATCTAGTTTATTACCAGTGCTTATTCTCAGAAAAACCTCAAGACTCATCAGCATTAAGCTATTCGTTTTTGTATTTCTAAACTATCTAATCAGGTTTTCCTAGGTTAGAGGGTTGGCATAAGCCTTGGCATGCTTATAATTTGGGTTGCAAACAGAAAAAAATGTCAATAATGTATCCGACTTGGAATGCTGAGCCCATACAAATTTAGTTCTGTCAGTCCATACAGGTAAGGTGCACAGTGCTGAAATGAGCAAGGGAAAGACATTGCACACCAGTGATTCAATCAAAAAGTCTAGTGGCAGCACTCATCCCCAGGTATACCACCCTCCTATTCCAAATATTGTGTTACAAAACATCTATCAAGCTTTCAACACTCAGGAGGTGTTTTAAGAAGGTTCACTGGATTTCATCAACAGATTTATCAAAAATACTATCCTAAGGCAGTAATTTATACTCAAACTCTGTTTAAAGCAATTAATTGAATTTATTCATCATTGCATTTATAATACACTTGCTGCAGCTTGCAAATATTTGCAACTCTCCAAATTCTACTTGGATCCTAAAGTAACAGAAGTTTATTCTAGTAGGTGGCCTCTAAATAGTCTATTGTCTTTCCAGCATCATTTAATATCCCCCCATACAAACAGCTAGTAACAATATATGAAATGCTTCCAGACACCACTTTGCACATTGCAAGAACATTCAACTATCGCATTTCAACACGCTAATATATACTCACCAAATTTAAAAAACATGCCCAAAAAAGTGCCCATATTTAACTGATTCCTTTCATAACACCTACAGGAAAGAGATAGAAGACTAGCAGCCCTTCCTCTTCTCTCTTTGGGGAATTACCAGAGTTTCACCAGCCTAAGCACTGCTAAAGATTGCCACTGCCAGAGTACACTAAAGAGCTTCCTGCTGCCAAGGACAGTATTGTCAAGTGTGATACCTCCTGCACAGAGAGAACCTCTGGCATGGAAGAGATACTCTTCCAGCCCCAGCCAAAGAAAGATCCATTTTGAAAGCAAAAGCTTTCCAAAGGCACATGCCACCACTACCCTCCTCCTCCCACGGTGTTCAGCAGCCTACAAGAGGCAATTAACAGACAGTGGTACCAGGCACTATCTGCAGAATCTTTTCAGGTATTTTAACATTGCCTGTATGCCTTCAAGTCTCACTTTCTGCCCCACTGTGATTCCAAATAAATTTTACTAGCAGCAGTAATCGTCAGGTATCTTCCAGGTCTCCAAATAAGTCCTCCTAATAGTGTGCTCAAACAGCTTCCTGAGATGAAAATGTGTGGCTGCACATGGCAGGACAAACAGGAAAGGCTGATACTGTCACGCTCAGTAACGGATGTATTGCTTGTGCTAATGCCCCCGCGCACTGAGCAGCATGAGAGGCAGAAAAGACAATTCTGTTTGTTGTAAGCTGAGACAGGAATAGAGTACTAGGAAATTCATGTCAGAATAATAAGTGGAGTCAGCACAACAGAGTATCGACCTCTACAAAACCCTGACCCTGAGCTAAAGCTTCTTTCCTCCCTGCACTTCCTGTATGCAAGGAAGCTGTTATACCCTGCTGGGCTGGAGGCTTCAAGCTCAGATATTCCCCAGATATTCCCTGCCTCAAGCCACCAAGCGGACTATTTCTGGAGAAAGTGACATAGGGAAAACTTATATTTTCTTGCAAATTTGACTGGTACAGAACAGATGCAAGCTCAATTAAAAAGAAATTCCAAACCAACTTTTACAGCCTCTGCCCTGAAAGGCACCAGTTTACCCACCAGTTACTCCATGTAAAAATACTAGACCAATACTATGCACCAGTTCCAACAGGTCTGACCTGGGAAGCACATCAAATCCAGCTGTAGTTGTACGAACTAAAAATCTCATAAAGCACCTTAATAATCTAAAAACCTGCCCAGTTTTGGCTTTTGGCATGATTGGCAGCAATATGGTAAGTTTAACAAGGAGTGTCTCTTTGTTCCTCGGAACGTGGAAGTGGATTCTGGAGCGCTGCACTTCCCTTCCCACCACACTGCTCAGCCAACAGGGCCCAGGGTGAGGACAGCAGAGCTTTGCATTGCCCTGGAGGGGAATCAGAGGTGAGGCCCCACACCTGAAGCACCAGCCATACTCACAGACATCTGGCTCCTTCCCGAGTGCCAGCACCCTGCCGAAACAGCCCCGGCTCCTCTGTGTCACGGTGAGGCTGGCATCGGGTCATGTGAAAGCGCTTGCAATTTCTCAAAGGATTACACTTAATTAACCAAGCCCCCTTCCAGCAGTCTTAAAGGGCCTTTTCATACCTCTAAGCTCATCAGGGAACAGAACAGCAGCAGGGACACCCTAGGCACCACACTACAGACACCAGAGAGAGGTTAACGCTCCCAGCAGCTCCTGGGAGCTTCCCAGCTCTCTCCACCAGCCCCACCCTGCTCTGCTGGGGACACAGCACTTCTCCTTAGACTGGAGCACAGGCCACACAGTAGACATTTCATCCCATCCCACTATTTGAATAAAGCTACCACTCAAGGAAAAAGCTTGCCATGGTACTTCTGGTACCAGTGAGCCGGAAGTAGGACTTACATCCTATAGACTATGTGGCTTTCTTTTGGCACCTAAGTACAGCCTGTAGCAGGAATGCACCTTTTAAAGCATCCCTAATGACTTTAGCATGAAGTCTGAAGACAGAGAGCAGTGAAGGCGCAGCTGCTACTACCCAACTTCACAAACCTCTCCTGTGAGCAACAGCAAGCCTGGTCGAGGAAGAACTCAAGCTAAATCAAACTAAATTTGTGCTCACATGGTCTTTTTTCTTCCTTGTAAAAAAGAAGGGCAGCAAGCCAGCTTGCATTCAGAAGCTGCTGTGGAGCCACACCTGAGCACAGTCACAGCAGAGCTGTGTACCCACCACCAGCTACTGCTCTTCGTCCCCAGCAAGACAAGATGGCTCATGTGGGCAACCAACCACAGCACCCACACAGCTTCAGGAGCCACGCTGCTGAAGACAGGAAGAGGAAGCAGGCCAGAGCACCAGCCTGCAAGACCAAGAAAGTGCACAGCTTTGAGAAGTCTGCTTGCAAAAACTTGATGGAGAAAGGCTGGAGGCACCAGCACCTATGAAAGGGGGGAAGCAGCAGTGTCTGGGCAAGCAGGCTCTGTGTCACCTGTGGCATTTAATACCTCACTGCAGCAGAGACACCAAGGGATGCTGCCAGTGCTTGCCCTTAGCTTCCAGCAAAACTCACCTTAATCACCAACTAAAACACACTGGGTAGGGGGGGAAACAGTTACATCACATCAGTCATAAAAAAGATAAGCTTTCCTACGTGGAGCTCGGAAGATCAGAGGATTTATGCTTTACCTAACAAAGGGGTTCGAAATAAGCCAACTCTGTGCCCATTCCATAAGAGTTTTCTGACAAGGTTTATAGCAGTCATTGCATCCAGTGGTTGAAACCCTAACCCAATTCTTGAAAAGGGTAAAGACAAGAAACTGAGATTAGCTCAGTTGGTTAGAGCATGATGTTAATAACATCCAAGGTTGGAGTTTCAATCCCCATGCACATCATACACTTGAGGGCTGGACTTGATGATTTTTGTGGGTCCCTTCAAACTCAAATATTCCCTCTTTGTGTGTGTCTGTAATTAAAAATCTGCTATAATATATAATGCTAAAGTAGTCCATTTCAAAAAAGGAAACCCAGTGATTTACTCTAATATAAACCCTGTCATACTGTAGTGTCAGAGCCCTGGTGTATTTGTTTGACTGTTAATCTCAAAATATTCCTCTGTTAATTTGTACTGCTTATCTCACAGCGATGAGAAGGAAAATAAAATTCTTCTCTACACCAAGTGGTCATCAGAAATGCTTCCATTTCAAAAATAAATTTTAAAAAATCAGTTTCCTTGAAGGCAGGTGCTGACATTGAAAAGGCAATACCTACATAGCACAGCAATGCAGCAATATTTTGTTGCTTATCTGGTTCTCAAGACCAAGTGTGCGAAGCCACAGCTACCTTCTTGTTGAAGTCCTCCTCTGCACACACTCACAAATGCACTGCACTCAAAGCCAGGGCTATGCCAATGCTGGCTCCACAGGGCTGGAGAACTCTACATTTTAGAACTCTGGAAGTATCATTTACCCAAATTAATCAGCGATTGGATTTGGGCAGGCAGCCTGTTCAGGAATGAAGGTTCTACTTTACAAAGACTACTACAAAGTTATTCATTCAAAACTACTTTTAAAATTCCCCTACCGCCTACACAGCACGGCTTCCAAAATCATTAATGATGTTTCCAGGTTCAAGCTACTTAAATGTAATTTCTTAATTTTCATCCAGTCACATCCCACCAATGGTGTTTGAACACCATGGCTGCCAGCAGCTTGCCATCCTCTCCAGAGGGCAAACAAATTCCACTTAGAGGAAAGCTGCAAGATGAGAGTACTAAGCCAGTAAAAGCAGACATGGGTGGAGTCCCACATTTACAGTCAAGACCAGATACTTCTTATGCCACTTATTACACTACTTACTCCCAACCTTGTGCAATGGATCAATTCCTCTATTTTTGCCATTTCCTTTTCCATAAATAGATTCTCCATGCACCTCCCTTTGCTTTCCTGTAGCCGTTCCAAGTAATTAACATTGTCATTTTCTGTTTCTTTAGAGTCAGTTTGAAGAAGCTCTCGGAATAACTATTTTTGTACCTGTTATTTGAGCTGCTTAGAGAGAACATCCTTTACTAGTCAAAACCCAGAAGGAAATTCAAATACCATGGGGAAAATCCCCGACCCCTCTTCCGTAACATCTGGATCAGAAGGCAAAATTTGAAGCAAAACGTAGCCAAGTGCAGTTGCCATCATTCAACTTTTACAAACCGTGTGGCTCTGGGTTTTGTTGTGGGGAGGTTGCTTTGCTGGCTTTGTAAACACCATTTTTCTGTGCTTGTTAGAAGAACTTCTCTGGAAAAACTACACACACCTACTATGGGCTCTGCACACTAATAGCAGGGTTGGACATTGTACTTCACATGTCAGAGCTCAACCATATCCCTTCCTAAAGCTCTTCAGCCTAGGGACAGTTAGCAGACAGTGGGCATGTCTGAATGCCAGCAGTGGTATGGGTGACATTCCTCACACTGTGTGTGCTCCTCCCAGGCAATCCTACTCACAGGTTACAGACAAGTGTTTTGTGCCACCCCCCTTACGTTGTGCACCGTACAAAGGTGATATGATCCTGGCTGTGACTGCAGTCACTCGACCAGCAGAACAGTCCCTGCACTCCCCAGCACCATCAGAGGCACTTCAGATTTCCTGAGAAGGTTCTTAGAAGGCAACTTTTCACCCCACCCCAACCCCGCCTTAGTCCAGTTCTTCCCCTTCCATCCTCAGGCCGAGGGCAGGGAATTTCCCAGAACCGTTTAACGTTTGCAAAGACCCGTTTGAGGGGCTGATCAGCCAGGACTGGGAGCCAAGATACATTCCCAAAAAGTCCATGAGCTTTCCAAACATAGCATCCACTGAATGTCTGCCAAATTCACAAGCACCTGCTTTGCTGGAAGGAGCTCAAAACAAGATCAAGACAGGATGCTAACAAGACAAGTGTGACCAGCACCGAGGCATTACATGTACAATAAGCACTTGAGGTTCATGAGCTAATAGACTAAATACTCAGTCCCTATGTAAAGGTCTCTAGATTCACCTGTAGTTAAGAATTGTTTCAGAGGTAACTTGGAATCGAAGGCAAATAAAATTGCTACACTCCAACACTCTGCTAATCACTAAAGACACTTTTCCACAGAGAAGAAAGCATGAAGAGAACTGCGGTGGCCAAGCTCTTCCTTCTAAAGGACTCATGTTTAGATAAAAAGTCAGAGCAAGCTTATCTGTTTCACGTGCTTCTCTCTGTCCTTCAACTGAGATTCCTAGCAGTTTAGCTCTGTTGCAGAAAGGGGAGCTGAACACAGGGCTGCCTGTTCTAGACACCCAGAGCATGGCCTGGGTGTGGCACATCAAGTTCTTGGCCAGCTCACAGCCCTGACTGAACCTCTGAACAATGGCCAGACTTCTAGGAGCTAGAACACAGTCTTACTGTGGGATCTGACTGCCCAGACTATGAGCCATCCCTCCAAATTTAACTACATGCACAGTCAAGTATGAGCTAAAGCTGTTTCATCATCCTGTGATTTTCAGCTTTATCATTTCCAGCACGCTAGACAAATCCTGCAACTTCCTTTCAGTACAGGGTCTCATTTTGGCTGGCTGCATTTTCATATCTATTTAGGTCATAGTTCCCTAAAACACAGGATTTCCCCTAAATGGCTCAGTTTTACACTTCTTTTTAATATTCAGTTTCCCCACCCATATTTGCTTCCCTCACAACCGACCTATTTTTGATTTTAAATAGTCCTGTTGGAACTGTCCACAGTTTATAAAAGACCAGTTTGGATTGCTGTAGTATTCTTTGTTATTTTAAGCTCCATCTAGTTCAAGCATTTGAGCTTTCCTAATACAGAGGAGAGCAGCTGCACCACCATGACACAGAATACCATGTCCCAAAAGGCTCTGAAGGGGCACAGGAGCTGAGGAGAGCAGTGCCAGCACATGCAGTGTCTGTATCCACCACCATGGGAAACCATCCTGAACAGTCTGCATCCTTCCAATCACTTCTCTGGGTTCATTCTTGTACTCCACAACTACACCCCAGGCAGGAATTCAAAAGGACGAATCAGGGTGGCAAAAACTCTTCTGCTATTTTATCCAGCAGGATAATTTCATTGGTCCAGTTCACTACACAGGGGCTCTGCTACAGGCCATAGAAGAGAAAGGGCAAGAAGGCTTTTTGGGAACGTGTGGACAAGATGGACCAAGCTATTGAACCCCTCTTATTCCTCACTCCCAGGCATACCTGCTTTATCCTTTGCAGCAGCTCTGACACACAACCCCTTGGTGAGATTTACCACCCAGCCACATCTGTACATGCCATCAACCCCATTTGCTGTTGGACTTCAGAACAGAACTGATGCAGAACTTTACAGTGGCAGTAAACCATCAAAGCTCTCAAGCAAGCAAATTGATTTCATTCATTCAAGGTTGCAATTAAATCCACACTCTTAGATTCACATTCATACATTCTTGAAATACAGTGTTTAAAATGGGGCTGTTTTAGAAAGAAAGCCTGATAAACTTCAGCTAACACCTGAGACCTAGATGCATTGATGAAGACATTGCTGAACGCCCAGGAATGTCAGTGGTCAAGTAAGATTTATTAACATAAACAGGCTTCCTGCATCAAGTGGGCAAGAGTAATTTCCCTACACAAATTGCAGTTTCGATATCTAGATCCTCGATTCTCCCCTACAGAGATGTTATGGACCATCTTTATGCAGCCAAAACAGTGGTCTTCCTAAAGCTGCAGGTCAAAACTCAGCTGGGTGGTAGGAAGAGAAATAGCCAGATGCCGAGTACATGTCCTGAATAAGTCAACATACATGCAGATATAACCTAAAAAAGCAAACAATAAAACTGACTAGACTAGGGAGAGGCAGGGAGCCTGAAAAACAGCCTTCTGCAAAGAACATTCAGAAGTCAACTGGAGAGTTTAGCTCTTACTCAGACCTGCTGTGTAGAGTTGCTTTATGGTTCCAGGTTTTTCCATATGCTGAGGTACAGCAGCACAGGGCTGGCAGGCCTGAATTCAACTTTGATCAAAATCAGGGGCTCCTTCAATGTTCCTGCATGCAGATATCTTATCCCTAAGTGCACTTCTCCAGAACACTGGCAGCAGTAAGAGCAGCTAACTACTCCTGCTCAGGCTTGTTGTGGAAATGGATAGATCCACATTAATGCATCTAATCACCCATCTCATCTCTAAGGGAATGCCAGGCCAGCAAAATCACTTGGTTTATATGAAAGTATTCTCAAATCCTTCCAAACACTGCCAAATCAAAGCTGTCATTAGAATATGGTAAAAGCATTTAATGGGAAAGCCCTCTACACCAATCTTCTCAGAGACCAGAGCATTTGCACAGTTATTTGTAAAAAGACGAGGAAAAACTTGAAAGGACAGATCAATGCAGCACATGATCCAAGATGTTCTACAGAGGGAAAAAAAAGACTCACCAAGCATTTTTTGCAATATTAAAGACATCCAAAACTTAGCCATGGGAGGAGTGGCTGGACACCTCTGACTAAGATATATTTGGTGCTTAGGGGCAGAAGAGACTTTGCACAGAGATGAATCGAGTAGAGAGCAAGCAACAAAGCCTATGTATTTAATCTGTCAGAACTTGAAGCAGCAAAGGAGGAGGACAGCCTTCTGTCAGATTTTTACTTGATTATTTAGCATTTGTCACAACAAAAACTAAGATAGTATTGTATTTCCTGTGCGATGTTGAAGCAAGCACTGTTCAGACTGGTCTGATCTTTCAGTGATTTGGAAGTCACTTAGTCCTTCTATTTGCTCTGTCTTTTGGTAGATTCAACAGCACTACTGTACTGATAAACTCTTACAGCTGAAAATGCTGACATGGACCTCCTTTCAAAAAAAAAAAAATCCATACCCTAAACTGCTGGATGTGCAAAAGTATATCCAAACTGAGCGTAATACATCGCATTGCCTCTTGCAGTCACCCTTCAATTTGAGATGTTAGTAACAAACCACAAAGCAAGATAAAGGGGAAAAAAAAAACCCTAAGCTAGGGGGTTTTGAGATTTGCATTTCTGTATGTATGGCTGTCAACACAGAACCCCATGGATACAGTGCAGAACACACAAGTGTCTATAGATTTCACAAAGCCCAAGAGTCATGCAGCAGCAAGCCATTACAAGTAGAGTAAGAAAATTAATTTTCAGGAACTTGCTGCTCCCCAGTTTGTCATGGCTGGGTCAGAACACTATCAATTTCAGGTGCAGCTTAGTGTTTTAAGCAAACCAAAAAACATTATGTCAATATTTGGGTTTTTTCAATACCAACTTCAGGTGAGAGAGGTTCCTCCATAGTTTTTGAAGTGAAGGACTAGCATAGCAACAAAGAAAGTATGTCACCTCAGTATTTCAGCAAAGAATAGGTTAAAGGCCAGCTTCTGTAATAAAATCAGCACAATGAAGCTGCAGGCTGGAGGACTAAAACATCACTTATCAAAATGTTTTCTTGGCTTAGTGATAAAGCATTTAATGGTGTTGAATAGTAACACTCTTCAAGCCTTCCACAGTCCCAACCATGGACTTGGAGCTTTCTGGCATTTTTAGTAATACTAGTCTTTTCTGACCCCATTGTTCAAATTATCAGTAACCTCAGAGTTTTTGAGGCAGCTCACAAAATGAGCACTCAGATCTAACAGTTCACGCAGCAGCTTCTGGTTGTCTAGGGGGTTGTGAATAATGAAGTGATGGAACAATCATTTTACTGCTCTCTACTTCCACTATTTCACCAAAGCAAACAAATTCACACGTTTAGTGTGCTTTAGCAAAAGTCACAGATACTGCAACAAAAATCCAGTTGCTCAAACAGCGCATTTTCAGTGACAGAAGAAGCCAAGTTTCTCAACTTTAGGTCAGCTCAGATCCTGATTTTTCACTGTGGGAGGATAACTGTAGCCACAGAACAGTGAATATGGACTGACACTGGATTCAATACATCTCAGCTGAAGCTTTCATTGTCTATCAAAAAACAATTGAAGTTAATCAGTCACTTTTTCAAAAGTGTTTTACAGTTCCTTTATATTGAAATACATATAGGAACAAATGAAATAAACAGATGTTGGCAAAAGAGTTATTGATGCTTAAGCTTTCAATCTCATCTCAGACCACAAACATTCTTAACATTTGGATGTAACATACAGTAGTAACAAACAACACACTAGAGAAGCAACACCCTTCTTATGCCTGCTGTGCAGTGTCTCCATTAATGACTGCTGTCAAAACTTAGAGCAAAATATGAATACAGTGAGCAATACAATCTAGGGACATCCCTAAAGGATAACTTTGCTCATTTTAAAAACAAAACAAAAAAATCATACACCAAACCAAATATGTCACAATACTGCATGTTTTTATTGCTTAGACATCGAGTATTTTATTGTCTCGGCTGTGCTATAAGCTACAATATAAGCAAGCTTCCTTCTCTCCTTCCAGCTTTCCAGGCAATTTTGCTTTCTTGAAGATCTGTTTTAGCAGTCAGAGAGTAATTAGATTAACCAAGTTACTGGGTGCTACTCAAAGGCATTTAAAGGACATTAAAGTGTTTAAAAGACAATGCAGTCGTTAGGCACAGCCAACATGGGCTCATGAAGGGAAAGCCATAACTATTTTGGTATCCTTCTACAATAAGGTCACCCACTCAATGCATGAAGGAAAGGTGGTAGATGTAGCTTTTCAGTATTTTAGTAAAGCTTTTGATACTGTCACGGCATCCTTCTGGACGAGCTGTTCAGTTGCAAGATAAGGAAGTTTAAAGTGTGCTGGATGAAGAACCAGTGGCAGCAGGGCTCAGAGGGCTGCAGGGAATGGGGCTGTGTCTGGCTGGCACAGTGATGTTCCCCAGGTGTCCATAATTGGGCCAGTGAGGCTCAGTATTTTTATGAATTATTGGGATTGCAGGAGCTGAATGCACCACCAGAGGTACTGACAATACCAGCACTGGGTGCGCTGTTGACTCTTTCAGGGGACACAAGGTCTTGCAAAGGCATCTAGATAACTCAGAGCACGATTGATCAGGGGCATAAAACTTAAAAAGAACAAATGCCAGATTGTGCACGTGGAGCAGAGTAATACCAGGCACGAGTCCAAAGAGGGAAAGGAGAAGCAGGAGAGCAGCCCTGCCGAAAGGGATCTGAGCTTGCTGGTCAGCAGCAGCCTCCAGAGGAGCCAGCACTGTGCCCTTGTAGACAAGAGGGTAAAACACACCCTGGGAGGCATCAAACACAGCAAAAACAGCCAGTGCAAAGAGGTTATCGTCATTAAAGTGTCTACTTAATTATCTGTAAGCAAATCCTTACTTTTAATACAAGTCACTCCTTCTCTAGAATTTCTGACTAATAAGACTGTTGTCATATAAGATCTATTGGACCACCAAGTATTGTGCAGGTTTTGCATTAACACTTTTTTTTCTGGGCAACCTGATATCACTTGAATTTGTCAGCAGTAGAACTGCCTTATTTCTTACAGTGTGCCTTCAGAACTATTTGCTGACATTCTGCAAGTCCTGTAGGCTACAAACGTCAGGAAGATATCAAGTTCTGGATTTTAACAGAGAAAGAGCAATATACACAACCAAAACCCTCTTGCCAATCCAGAAAACTGCCTGAAAAGACATTTAGCATATTGATGAATTAAATTTTTTTCGCCCTCTGAGTGCACTGTTCTGGAAAAGTGAATTACAAAAATAAAATCTATGCCATATTTATATTCTTAGAGACATTATGAATGAAAAGCCCCACCTCTGGGGGATGGAAGACATCAAGCATCCTGACACTTCACCCTCATAATTTCTCTGTAGCTCAGTTGTTGCACTGTAACCAAGCACAATCAAATTCTATGCTGTATTAGCCTATGTTATATAAAACCAAATACATTGATTAAATGCTGTGACTAAGTGATTGATCAGATTGCAATGGCATGTTTTTCCTGTACTAAGTCACTTCAACACCATAACTAGATTCCCAATCAAGAGAGGAAAAAATGCTCTGATAAGGGCCTACAAAGGAGAATAGTACAAAACAGTGATATACAAACAGACAAGACTGGTTCATGGCTGCAGAAAGGCATCAGTTTACAGCTGGACTCAAAGGTTTTTTCCAACAAACCTGATTCTGTGATTCTGCCCCAAGAACATAGGAAAGCATGCAATGGCAGAATAACTGCTCTCCAATATGTTGCATGCAAAATTGCATCCAATATCAATTTAACAACCCCACTGCCCCCACCAAAAAAGAAAAAAAAAATAAAAAAGACAGGAGAAAATACAATAAGCAAGTTTTTACAGCATTCACACTCCAGGACAGTAAAATTCTGTCTGCTGAGAAGCCTTCCTCTAGGAAACAAACAAGCTGGCAAAGAGAACTAGAAATTAACAAGAATACAGCTCAGTCTGGGCCACGAATACCATAGCACTTGATTCACTGCTTCAGGTATTCTTTCTGAACTCTGAGATTTCATTTTACTCTACACAGAAATCACAGCTGGCAGAGAAAGAAGCGTCTCTTCCCTCTTCCAGTCCATCATCTCATTCTTGCCTAATTACAGAGCTGATGAGATTCAGAGCTTTTTCATTCATTCCTCCTTTAGAGTCACTCCTGTGCCCTTGTCCACAGCTATTCATCAACCAGCAACAGCCAAAGGGAAAGAGGCCTAGCATGGCCAAGTGCTCCTATTCCTCAGCCTGGCAATGGGATGAGAACTGATCAACATTCTTCCAGCCACAGTTTGTATTTTTCAATAGGTTCCTCAGAATAACTACTGCAGCTTCAGAGATGCTAGAACAATTAGGCAAATGAATTCTGCAGGAGTCATGGCTTTAAAAACATCTTCAAAGCACATTTTTTCCCCATTTAAGTTCAACAAGCTGCTATACAAAGATGAGGAGTTTCTGACTGCCCCACTACGGCACTGGAGGATCACACAGTCACAGAAGTGAATATATCCTTTCACAGCTGCACAGGAAGGAAGCAGCACTAGATCACCCACCTATTGATAGCCACAGTTGCTGCAGCCATAGTTGCCTCTTGACAATATAAGGCCCAAACCTCTGCAATTTCAGGTTCTAAGCCCCCAAGCAGTTGTAGATGATCCTGTGGTCTTATAACCACTAAGCCTGCCAGTGACTGTCTCTTCCCACTTCCCCACAAGTTTTTGCTTTAAACCCTACCTGAAGAGTCAGCATTAGCTACTGGACTCGGAAGGGTGGGTTTTATGCCCTCAACTTCCAAAACACTTGAATGCTCCAGCTAGAAACAGCCACAGGAATGTTATAAAGAGATGTGCTTGAAAGAGTAGCCTTCCATCAACCTAGAGACTTCAGCCTATTTTGGAAGTTTCAGATGGGATAAAAACAAACTCTAAATTCAGTATTATTGGCTGCACTATTCAAATACCTGCTGTTCCCAAATACCCCTAGGGAAAAGCAAGTGATTAACTGGCTGCTTACTATTTGCTCTTAATTTACATCAGTTAATTGCCCTGGATTATTCCTGGGTAGAGGGAGATTTCCTCTTTTCCAATAGTGTGACCACAGCAGCAGAAACTCCTCGATGGAGTTGGTTTCTGGTATAATCACTCAGCAAACAGACAAAAGGGAAACGGGACACGGGAATGATAGAGATCCAGATCCGAGGAGTTGAAATCTTGGAGCTCTTTTCAAACAAACCCCATTGTAGTTCTCAGAACAGTGATTAAGCACAGATAACAGCTTTATTGTGCAAATTCAGGGAGGCCCTCTTGCTGCACAGAAGGGGAAAAAAAAAAAATTAAGTCAGCCAAATAAGGTTGCTTGAGCTTCACCGAGCCAGGAAAGAGTCCAGGAGATGACGCAGCCAGAGGAAGCTTTTAGTCAGTTTCCTTCATACCCTGGAGCAGAGCCAGAGCCACCTCTGTGCAGGAAGAGGGGCTTCTCTGTGGAGTAGCCATGGACCAGCAGGGACATGGCCAGGCCAGCAGCCCCAGGAGGGTGCTGTCCCCCGGCACACCCAGTGTCACAAGCAGAAGGAATTCAAATTCTTCGGTTTCAGTTCATCAGCTGTCTTTCAAGCAGCTACTAGGGACTTAGTGAGCTCTTTGCAAGAGGATTTCACTTCAGACTAGATATTGTACATAAAACAACTGAAACAAGTTTCCTCTAGAGGCAGAGATGCCATTTCCTCTCAAAATAAAAGAGTCCATATTAAGACATCTTATGAACCATCCTCACAAGAAAAGCAAGAATTGTAATTAAACTTCAGGGGTGACTAATCAGACAAGGCAGAATCACCCCAAGAAATGGGCTGCAAAGACCTGAGGGTTTAAAAAACATGCTATTTGTAAACTTTATGGTGATAGGATATTTGCAAGAGGCAAGTGATGATGACCCCTTACAGGAGGCACCCTGTTCCCCACAGGATTCTTACAGCAGAAGCAGCAGACTAAAGCTCTCCTTGGGCCCCTTTTATTGGGTGCCCCTCACCAACCTGCTTCTTGCTCAGCTGCCGCAGGCAACAAATCAAGAGGGAAAAAATTAAATACAGGACTCAACTAAGATGTTTAATTTTCTGAAACCCCTTGTATGATAAGCACTCTTAGATGTAACACTGTCACCTTGAAGTTTTATGAACTGGATCACGACTACCAATTCAGATCAGGCACTTGGAACAGTTCTTGCTCACAACAGTGTAAAACCACTATGTCTGATGGGTTTTCCCCAGTCAGGCACAGGGCTTGCCATAAGAAGAGAAAGGAATATTTTACCAGTGTGCAAAAACAAAGTGAATGCTTATCATCAATGGTGTACTTTTGAATCCCTGTTTAACTTTAATATAGAAGGCCTAAAAGTACCAAACAGAAGCTTTTGCTCACTATCAGGCTTAATTGCTTCATCTGACATGAAGTAAAACCTTGCTGCTCTTGCAGAACCTAGGAACCAAGCTGTTGAATACGAGCTAGGGTGTAAAGGCCTTCCCGTTTTGCAAAATCCCATGGTAGGTGTAAAGCTACAGATAATTCACTGCTCAGTTTCAGTAGTTTACCTGGTTCCACTGCAAAGGCAGCATGTTTTGGCTATTGTTGCTTCTGAAGCACAAAGTCATCTGAAAATCACCAACAGATTTGGTGATTTCTGTGTAAAAGTTCTCTGGGAGCATTCAAACACACCTCTTTACAGCAAATACACCTGATGGTATTAGAAGATACATATAATGGATTGATTTTGGCTAACAAGTTAGCAAACAGGTCAAATTTGGATCAGTGTCACCAAGCTTCCCAAGTTATACTGAGCGAGGAAAGGAAGAGATAGCACCAAAGAATCAGTCATTGAATAAGACAGAAGGCATCTAGAATGCTTCTAGAGTTCCCTCCTAGCACAATAGGATCAAGAGAGAAGTGCCTATCTATTAAAGTCACCATTTCCATCACCATTCCTTCCCCTTTCCACAAGGCAAAATAAAAAAGAAAAAAACCGATCACCCAAACAAGTGTAGCATTCTGCTCACATTTGCCATCTTGTTGCAGCGTTTTGCAGCAAGTAGTTACAAGAAACTAATTAACCAGAGGGTACTCCTGATACACACCTCAATCTCTCAGTTACTGTTCTTCCAACCAGAAGCCTTGGAATAAAGCCTTCTAGGAATTTTCAAATCCTGCTGAGAATTAGGACCATCAATTCAAACTACAGACAGGGTCCCTAAGGATCCTAATAACTATTGCTACACTTATCTTCAAACTAAGGTATAATAAAGTTTGGACTGGTACCTTTTCCCTTATTACTTCCTGAAATTTTCTGTATTCACAAGACCAGCTTTGATTAAAACCCCTTCTCTACAGTGAGTGAAGACTACGTTACCTAAAACAGAACTGCCCAAATCCTAGGGACAGGATTCTCACACGTGATGAATGCTCGTGTTTCACCCTCAGTGGCTCATCCATTCACAAAGCCACAGAGTAAGCACATACATAGGCAAAATAGTCAATGAATCCCAAAACTGAAGCCTTGCATCCATCAGGGAGAGATCAGAGCCTGCTCATGGCAAATAAACAGACTGCTCACAATTGGAGGAGAGACTTTTCAGAGCCTGACAACGGCTCATTTTTAGCACTCAACTACTTCCACCCTCTGCAATACAAAGCATGGGGGGAATCATGTGCCCTTTTGTGTCTGCTTTAACTGCTCACACTTCACTAACTTTCCAGAACACAAAATTTAAACCAGAGTTGTATCGCTAGATAAAACAGTGAAGGTTTCCTGTTGAGAGCATGGCAGGGTCAGCAGGCTGATGCATGATGGACTTTCTGCACAGCCTACAAAACCTCCAGCAACCAAACTCCCCCATTATATGTCACAGCAGCAAATCATGTGCACCAGTTCAAAGGTTACCAGAGTTAATCTTGGATTCTTATTAATAGTGCTACACAGCCTAGTGTCACTCACAGCAAACCTCACACAACACATGGAAATCTCCAGCTACATGTGCTAACATTTAGCCTAGCTTGACGAGGTGTACAGACTCAGAACTCAACAGGTTTTGCTGCTTAAGCCACGCAGTGGCATGTTTCTGTAAGCCTGGTGAGATGAATGATAAGAGCTACCAGCCAAGTAGTTTTGACACAAATGCTTTTCCTGCCCAGCCAGAACTGCTCCCTAGAACATTTCCTCCATCTGTCTTCTTCACAATGGATTTATTTTTGTGTTGAAGCCCACACAAACCTACATCTAACTGCCCAGGTTTCACCCACATTTGAACTTGATTTTTTTTGTTGATTGAGGAAAGTGTCTTGCATTTTACTGTTTTGTTAATTAAGTAGCTATTAACAAATCTTAAGCTAGCACAGTAGTAGTCATGTTTATTTCACATGAAGAACTGATTACACAGTTATGCCAGCATATCCTGTTCCTGCAAACCAAAGATCAAGAAATAATGTTTCAAATATTATTTCAGTTGGGTTTGTAACTAGAGCAGATGGGGCAGGAAACCAAAGGCTGATACAGCAGCAGGCCTGCAGCTTTGTACTGCAACAGGCACAGACACTGGAACCGCTTTCTGTAGAATCTTCAGTGTGCAATACAAAGCATTACACCAAAACACTTCAATTTCTCTATCGGCTCCAGTTTTTAAAAGCTCCGAAAGCAGAACTGCTCTATCAAAACCAGAACTGCTCTGTCAAAACCAGAGAGCAACAGTCTGAGAAGGTGAATCCAGCCCTGGGTGTGTCTGCAATGAGCACCTCGCAGCCAGCGTTCAGAGTCAGCCTGGTGCTGGGAACCCCGCCCCACAAGCCTCTCTCGTTCAGGATTTCTTGGCCGATTCACACTAAAAAAGTCACTCATCACAGCTTTAAACTTTTCGGCTAAAAGGTCTCAACTGCATTTTACACAGAAATCTCCTCATTTGTGCTATTTCTGTTAATCTTACTGAACTTGTCGCCTGTATTTTAGCTTTTTTTAGTAAGTAAATCTTCCCTAATCATCACTAATATTTGATGGAAGGCCTTTCTAAAGCTTAAGAAAATACTCTCTTAAACTTGAAGTGGCTGAAGTTTGATATCCTCTAAGATGTTGATGTTTAAATAATAATAACCATCATCTAGCTATCCATGCTATCAGAAACGGCATTTAAGACATCAGGAAAAGTAGCTGTCAATCAAATAGTCATTCAATATCTAAAGTTTAAAAATTAAACTACTAAAAGTAAAGAAAATCACCGTGGATTTCATTTCAATTTCTATTTGCATAGGGGCGAGTTTTTGTTTGGAATTTTTTTTCTCTCCTTTATGTAAACCACAGACTCTTAGCTAAAACATTAGATCTTCTTAGGCCATTTCAAATCACTCCAGTACGGAAATATCCAGAGACTTCCAGCCCGCTCCTTCCTGTTTTATCAATGAAGGGCTGGGACCAATTCTTTTACTCCAACCAGGAGAAATTAAATGGAAAAACCCCATGCTCCTCATTAGTCACCGAACTCCTGCTGCGAGGAGAGTCAAGTACGGACTTGACCAGACTTTCTAAAGTACTAAAATCTCTTTAGCCAAGAAATACCTCGAGTCAAGCTGGGACAAGGTTCCCTGGCAACCCAAACTGACTAATTGCAAGTTGTGAAAACCCCAAGTTCTCCTCCTCCGGGAGCGCACGAGGCGGCCATGGCAGCACCCGCTCCCCCCGGGCTGTCGGAAGCCTCGCCCCGCTCCCCCCGGCCGGCCCGGGCGCACACGCGGCGGCGCCGCGCTCCGCCGGACATCTTAGGGCGGAAAGGCGGCCCCGCCGCGCCGAGACCCCGCGGCCCGGCCCGGCCCCTCGGGCAGGGCAGCA